>PVJX010019934.1:0-34081 GCA_004027295.1 Dolichotis patagonum
AGATGTTGTTTTAAAAAGTTTTAGGAAAGAAAGAAAAGAGAGAAAAGAGAAAGAGAGGGATTGATTTTTTTCTCCTACAAGTCAGATGGAGGTCTACCCTTTCTTTTATGCGTTAGGAGAGTAATCTTTTTGTGCTGATTGGAAATAAGAGAAAGGGTTGACATGCTTTCACATTTTAAACAGTAATTAAAACATAAATTGCAACTAATTCCAGTAAAGTTGATTTTTTTTTATCTGAAGTGTTCTGCTTTGTTTTTCCAAGGATTATTATGAGCACAAGTCATTGCCTCTCAGGGCTTGGCAAACCCTAAAGTTATGTCTCTTTCCTTCCCTCCCTTTCTGTTCTCTTTCTTTTTTATCTCCTGCTCTGGCTTTTTCCTTTAATTGGCTCTAATATAAAACAAGTATATCGTGTTTTCTGTTTCTAATTTGAAGCATGGATGAAGAGTAGGTTTCATTCTTCCATTTTAAAATAAAAAATAACGAACAGTACCCTAAGTCAACATCTTGTATAGTTCTTGGTTTTTATTAGTGCGAATGAGTGACCTTTAATTACCAAAAGGGAAAAGGGTTTTCCTCCACTAAGGATTAACCAGGATGACTACTGTGAGGAACTGAATTAAAAAGTAGAAAGATGTTTTTAATACACAATTTTTTTTATGGGACGTTAGTTCCTCTTTTTCAGGTTAGTTGGAGTAAAGCTAGTACTTTCAAACAGTCTTCATAATCCATTGGATGCCAGCAACTTCTGAGGTAGCTCTGGGCTTGCTTTAATTTACCTGCAGAATTTCCCATCTTGTTCTTACCAATTAGAATTTTAGTCGTAGCCCAATTTGTTTCTTTGTTGACGGAGAAGCCAAAGGCCAAAGGTTTTATTGCAGGTCACAGATAAGACCTGAGAAAGTCAATCATGTAAATATGCCTCAGTGCCAGTCCATGTCTTTTTTCCTCAAAAACGTATTGATCACTTACTATGTGCAAGATATGATGTAAAGGCCTAGATTGTGTAAAGAAATAACATCATCAAAAAGAATGATGTTTGCTTTCCTGAGCTAACTATGTGATGTTCTTTCCATTACTCATAGGAATTTTTCCCATTTCAGTGGATAGTTCTGGGAATTAGAAGTAAGAAATGTCTAAATTTAAAGACTAAAAATTCTTTAGTATGAATTCAAGTATGGGGTAAATTGCACGGTGTCTTATGTTCATGGGTAAAGTTTTATTACTCTTACCTACCTTACTTAACCATTGTTTTTCTGACATACTATTCATTTAGCTCAAAACTGTTCATTCCCTGTTTACTTATATTTCAATATGAGCATCTCACAATTTTCTTCCTAAATATAGTGTATCTAAAACTAGAAATGTTATTCTTTGATTTTTTAAAACCCCACTGGTCTCACAGGCCAACCAATGATAGCTATTGGTATGACAACCTTCTAATGGGCTAATTCTTCTAGTGGGCAATTCGTTAGTGACAGTCTCTGAAGCAGACAAGTCTTAACCCTGGGTCTCATTGGTGGCACTGTTACTACATCAGCTTTGGGAACAAATCTGTGATGTAGCACTAATGTGTCCTGCATTGTGAAGATGTGAAACTCAGGACGAGGGGAATGAAAATCACTGTCCCACGCTACAAAGACAGTTAAGTGACAAGGGTGGCACTGGAGCCCTGTTCTGCGGGTTGGAAAACACAGGCTCCTCTCATGACATCTGGACACTTAAGACGTCTGGGCCATGCCACATGGGGGTCTGACTTCAGGAAAGTTTCTCGTGTTTTACCTACAGCCTGAGAACGGATAGTCACAAGGAAAATAGCTTTGTTTCTTTCCGGTCAAATGATCCATTTTTAAAGGTGATCTAAGCCAAACAAAATGACTAAGCCAAAGACCAGGAGGAATCTTGGCAAGGCTTGTTAATTACTTGGGAAAGCAATAGTATTGGGTGTGAGACTAGATAATCTCTTCATGTCTTATGGTTCACAGTTTCTGCCTGTGGAAATTCTACCCATCACTGAAGCTTTGTGACAATGACAGCGTCACCTGGGAATCTTCTGTTTTTATGATTGAGACTGAATCCTCTGCCATAGTTTATCATAGTTCCACAATACCATGGTGTTTTGTTTAGTCTTGGTTTGATTTGTCTGTCCGTTTGTTTTATGTATACACTACTACAATATCGCAGAAGTGCTGGATGACTACGTCAGTGTAGTCTGTGCCTCACGGACTGAGACAGTCTAATGAAGACCTTAGGATAATTACTATTGTGCAGCTCCTAAATGCCAGCTACTGGGTAAGTCTACTCAATAGTTTTCAACGTATCATCACCCATCATTAAAAACATGATAAAAAACAAACTAACCTTACTAAAAAGCAGAGCTGTTATTAATAAGTGAAACCTTAGTTATTCCTCTTGCTGCTGAGACAAAATCCCTGGCGTCTGCAGTTAGGGGAAAGGTTTATTTAGCTCACAGTTTTTAGAAGTTTCACATTTTGTTCATTTGTTTGTTTTTTGAGGTAGGGGCTCTCTGTGTAGTCCTGGTTGGTCTTGAACTCACTATGTAGCCCAAATGCTGGGATTACAGACATGTGCCACCCCATCTGGCCCTTGGTAAGTCAATTCTAATGCCATAGTGTTTTCGCTTACATCAAGAGCTGAGTAAATGAGTGGTCTGATTAGAGATTCCCAGTCAAGTACCTTATATTTATTGGTATCATCTGGCATGGAGCCTTGTTTTCCTTGGAAGCCCCATTATTGCCTCATTAGTTTTCAGTGAACATTTATTCAATTAAATCTCAGATTCTTTCATATGAAGAAGCTTTGTTACGGAACTGACCAGAGCTTTTACTCATATCTTTGCGAAATTACAACTTGTTTGAGGACATTTGAGACGAAATTCCAAGAAAACATAGTTCTCTTCCTGACTACCTGTTTCGGCATGCAATGTAACTGTGATACTTTTTAGCTTTATCGCCTTCAGAAATATAATGTCCACAGGTATTTTTGGTTTATTGCATGCAAAATAAAAAGAGATTATTTAACCTGAAGAGTCTCGAGTACAATAGTTTTTAATTTGCAGAAATGATGGTCCCCCAAATGTTATTATAATGTTACTCCATACCCACTGGAATTAGCTTCATTTTCAGAACTATTTAAATAAGAAATTTGTAAAGAATTCACAGAGAAAATGGTGCTTACATTCAGCTCTGAGAAATGAATACATTTAAGCAGGCTAGGAAGGAGCCAATGAGAATGCTAATGATTTTGATTTTGCAAGAATTGCAACAGGAAATGCAAAATTTTTAAGCAAAGGAGGAGAAAATTGGATCTACCTTTGATTGGAATCTTTGAACTTACTATTCTGGATGTGTGGTTAGAACTGACTGAAGGAAACACACCTGATAAAACCAGGCAGGGCAGAGATAAAGCAAAGTGAATGCACCAGAGGGACTTCAGGAGGTATATGAAAAGATTCTATGAAGGCAAAAGGAAAAACAGCACTACTGAAGATAGGTAATTATGGAAGAAACCCAGATTTAGTTTTGGAAGAGGAAGATATAATGAATTTGTTTATAATAGATTGGCTTTGAGATACTTTTGAGATGATATATTTTAAAAATCATAAGAAAAAATAAAAACATGCCCTTTGACCAATGTCATGCCAGGGTTCTGTGACTCTGGAATAGAGCCTTAAAAATATTGTAAAATATGAGAAAATTAATGGCTAAGAATATTGCATTTTTTTATGAATGGAAAAAGTAGACATAAAGTTAATGTTCAAAAATTTTGGCTTTATTTAATAAACTTTTGTAAATCTATTAAACAGCATCAGTTTTCTACTTATGTGGTTGTTTTAAAAACTAGAGACACCTAAGATTATATAATGTTATACAAAAACAGTTGAAATACACTGTACGTAAAATTACAACAATGTGCATGTAATAGGCAATGTGTGTGAAATAAGAAATTACTTGATAAATGTTACATTTATAGTGTATTTATATGTTTATTTAAAATTAGTAACATGTTTATAGTATTTATTTTTTAATAGTAAAGTTAAGTGCAAGTATTTTTTTCAGAACTTTAGTTTGTCAGTTTATTTGTTAACAGACTAATACAAAAAATATAAATGGTATATATTAATGAGGTAGCATGAAAAATAGCTTAACCATAACAAATTTAAATTTTATTTTAAATAGAGATTGAGTGCTACCATTATTCATGCCAAATTCTAGTTCATACAATGCACACTATACTGATATGAAAATTGAACAAGAAGTTGAATACTCAAAAATAAGGTCTACAATATTTGCCAGTTTTTTTAAGAAAAATAGAGTTAAGTTTTATTTGATATTGGGGCTCCCTTATTATTCCCTTAATTCATTCTTACATGATTACTGATTTTGTAAAATTAGTGTTATTTCATTAATCTCCTTTCTCCATATTTACAGAGCTAAAGTAAAGTCAATTCACTCCAACTTATTTAAATAATTTAAACATTACATCATCTTTGCATATTTCATCAGCAAGTGACATAAGCAGGCACATGACCTATAATCACCAGGAATAATTTGTACAATTTAAAAGAATTTTAATGTACTTACTTGAAGTAAAAGAATATGCCAAGTGAGATAACCAGTGATGTGATAGATAATCCATGTCCAATTATAGTCAGGTAAAATAAATTTAGTGCAGTCTGCAAATTGCATCAATAAATAAAATTAGACTCTTAAAAATACTACACATTATCTATCATCTGGCATGGATAAGACCTAAAATGCAATTGAAAATATTCTGATTTTACAAACATCTGACTGGATAGCCTTACAATGATTTTCTTAAAGTCAATAAATACTTGTATACAACTGGAATGAAGGACATCAACTTTATAAACCATATACCGTTTAAGAAGTTAGAGTCACACATTCAATCTGTGAAGCACTGCCTATTGGTCTAGGTTATATGACCCAGGAAGCTAGAAATTTATATTTAAACTCCAGTTCTTGATAACATGTGTTGCTCAGATGTAAATGCCAGCTTGCGTTCTCTTTCTCCATTGGACTTTCCTTTTTCCTTTGACAAATTTGAGACCCATGTACAAGTTTTACTATGGGAACTTAAAAGATCCTATAGGCTGTACAAATGTTTTATCTTTTCCTTCTTTTTTTCTTTTTCTATTTTGTAGTTTGTAACCTACCACTTTGTGGTCTATTTTTATAATTCTTTTCCCAAACTTGGCTGAATAGAGAAGGAGTATATAATTTATAAAAAAGTAATATCTGGGAGTTATCAAGAGGTTACTATGGCTGATCTTTTGTTTTCCTTACATTAAGTAAAATTCTTCTGAAAGATAAAGTCATTCTGAAATCTATTGCCATTCCATTTGGTAGATGGATGGACCAAGCCAAATGTCTTATCCAAGGTCCCATAGTGGGGATAAAGAAGAAACAGGAAATCATATTCCAGGACTCAGTTTTAATCACCAAGACCAGTTGCCTGAATGCACACACACAAGTGCAAAAGCCTGCAAGTTGTCCGTGAAGTTTTTTATGGTGATCAACTCTATTGCCTGGTGTCCAAAGCGGGAACATGCCAGAGAGACCCGATACCCAGTCAGAGTGAAAGCTTTCTCCTGAGGGACAGATAGCACCGTTTGAGCCCTACTGAGCTTATCCTGTTTATTTAATCACAATTTCTGAGGTAATTCTAGATTTCATCCACAGGGGACAGTTACCCCTTTCCTTACACTCGCAAGGTATGTTTTCTTTGGAAAACCCGAAACCCCAGTCCTGAGACATTGACTTGTAAATACCCTATTACTTAACAGATGGTTTCCTCCCTATAATGATGGAATCAGTCATAATCCTTTCCACAGGTATTTTTCTTCATTGTTCTTCTCAAATTATATTATGAAAAGGGTTTGTAACAGAATGGAAACTGACCAAATTTTCTGTGCTACCGCATTAGACAATTCATCGCTACAACAACTGTGTAAGTTAAGTCATTTTTTGACGATGACACACCTTCACTTTTTCGGGCGTATTAACATTACACTGGGTATAGTTTGTCCACGTTCTGTTGCTTTCTGGATGTCTAAACCAGTTTCCATCTTGATTACAGATCTTTGTAACTTTCTCTGTAAAACAGTGAAGACAAGCATAAGTTCGTGCCCCTAGGCCTCGTTAGATACATGTCAATGAGACTTGCATGTAAGTTTCTGCTTTCACCTGAGGGATCAAAGTCCTGAAAGTAATCCGGGCAGTGCTGCATGGATTCGGTTCCTGCCGCTACGTCATTCCAGCACAGCCAGCCGTCCCATGTTCTGTTGCAGTAAACGCCTGAGAACGAAAGGAAATGTAAGGCAACCCACTGGTCCCACTGTACACCATGACAGTTTTAAGGATGGCTTCTCACTGACCCGGAATAAAGCCTGTCTGCTGAAAATAAAGATATTTCTAGCTCCTCCTTTTCTTCTCGCATCAAGTAGAATGTTTCACAGCCTCACACATTTCTCCAATGTTAAGACAGATAACCTTTTACATTAAAATGTAAATGAAGTAATGCAGACATACAAATTTAAATACTGCATGGTATCTGGTATATGAAAAACTTGCATATATGTATATGACAGATAATAGAAAATGAGAGAGAAAAAATTATATTTTAATCTAGCATGGAAAATGTATCTAAATGTATATTTTGATTCAGCACAATTGTCTTACATGTTTTGTATCTTCTTTGGCCTCTTCGTCTGTTTTGGTTTTTTGTTGTTGCTGTTCTGAGGATCAAACTCATGACCTAGTGCTTGTGAGGTAGGCACTTATGCCACTGAGCTAAATCCCCAGCTTCATCTGGTTTTTAATTTGTATATATAATAATTAACTTGATAAGGTCTTATAAATAAATGAATACAATGCTGCAAAAAAGAAGGGTAGAGGCAAGAAAAGAAGGAAAATGTGCTATGTACATGTACCAACTCCCTACAGTGAATGTAATTATTATGTACTGTTAACATGTACAACTAAAAATTCAAAAAACCTTTTTTTAACATAAAAAAATGTATAGCTTTTCAAAGGCATAGAGAAACTAACTGATCACTGTTCCAATATTTTAAGCCTGTGATCAAAGAGAGTAACCTTATAATATTTTTAAAAATAGACCCTTGGGGGCTGGGGATTTAGCTCAATGGCATAAGTGCCTTCCTGGCAAGTGTGAGGTTGTGGGTTTGAACCCCAGTTCCAAAAAAAAAAAAAAAACAAAAAACAAAAAAAACCCCAAGAATCCTAAGTGCTACTTGAGATATATATTAATTTTAACAGATTGAGACAGCAAATTAAACTCTCCCTCTTAAAAATAGAAAAAAATCTTCATAGCTTGAAACTCTAAATAATCACAATTTTTCAAAAAGCAGATAATCACAATTTTCTCTCTCTTATGGCTTTTAAACAGTTAAGTAGTTTGTAAATACATAGTACTTAGTAAAATCAATTTTGTGGTTTAGCAGAAAAATTTTCTTCAAATAGTTTTTAAAAATGTTGCGAACATACCCAATCACTGTTGGAAAATAGTCTATCTACTAACTTCAACTCTGGCAACGTAATAGATTGTAAAGTATAGTGTATTTCAAATGGTGTTTTATGACCTTTGGAGAAATGAGTAGGATTACACTTAAAAAGGTAATGTGGTCAAATGGGTTTCAGAAAAACAAAATTAAAATAAATTTTTACTTTGAAACCCTTCAAAGACTTTATTTTTCAAACCATTTAAAAATTATCTATTACACATATCTGTTACATATTACATGTATCTAGAAGAGGATAATGCAGCACTTTATACTGACATTTAGATCTTAATGGAATAAAGTGGAAAACATCAGTTAACACAGAATATGTATACCAATATTTTAATTACTTGATAATTCAACTCCTGTTGGCTTAAGTTAGATAATTTGTCATCATTTGGACTATTTAAAATTATGCTTTTCATGACTAATATAACAAAAATACTGATAGACTTATTTAATACTTCTCCAAAGGTCACTCAATTACATTGTTTAGCTAAATTGAGTCTAAATTTTCTCAATGTAAGAAAACTTGTTTGCCTTTTTTATAACCAAAGTCATTTTGATATTTATGAATGTTAATACCTAACATTGCATTTATATGCAGTTTGTTAAAATATCAATTACTTTTTCAAATATTGTAAGGTTTTTTTCCTCTGATGTTTTAAAAAGCAGATCTAGAGTCTCTATTTTGCTTTGTTTTGCTGTGGGCATTATGTTTTATATTTTGAAAATAACACTTTTTTAGAGTTGCTAGATAAAATAGAGGAATTTTTTTTGCTAATTAAGGCAACTTTGCTCATGTGACTTATCTTTATATCTTTAAAATCTAAGCAAATACCAGTGCTTAGCAGTTCCTCTGTAAGTGTTAGTACAAAGAAAAAAAAAAGAATATATTAACAAAACCAGAAATACTCGGACTTCATTAGCTCTGCTATCATGTGTACTATACAAATGTGTATTATTAAAAAATCCTTATATACTGATCATTTTATTTTATAAATTCCTATCTATCAGGTACCAATAAAAATAAATCTAAATTAAATGAGCTGGAGGTCAACTGCCACTGACTCAATGTGAGACTTTGTTCTTTGTACAAATAATACTATTTGGTGTGTTTAACATCTTTAAACCATAGGTATTACTCTAAAGCAGACCATATACAATTTATTAATTTCCCTAAAATAACTGCAGTAAATCATGTCATAAGTTATTTTCATAAATAAGTAATAATTAAAACTGTACATGTGTCAGAAATCAAGCAGCTAGTTCATTTTTAAGCGTAGGCCAAAGTAAACTAAAAGGGATACAATGGATAATTTTCTTTTAAAAACATACCAAACGCATTTGGAATTAGTCACCATTACCTTCTATTCGCTGAACGGGATCTTGCATAATTTTTTGATAGCATTCGTACTGAGCAGTCATGATTTTATTTCGAGTGACCCTCAAGTGCATTGTGTCATTAGACGGTTCCTCTGGTTCCGCTGTAGCGAGACTCTAAGAGATTAAAACAACTTCAGAATTATGCAAACACATTGCTAGAGTTTGTTTGTTATTGTGGAAAACAGCAAATGCAGGGTTACAGTGAATGGGAAACTGACTCCCTAAGAGAAACCCCCGATGCGGGAGGTTTGCACAGTCTAAATACTCCCGCCCAGTGCAGTTCAAAGGAGCAGAGCGGGGAAGCATCCTTCGCTCTCCGAAGCCTCGCCTGTGCTGTTGGCTGCCAGACAACTTTAATACGCGTCCTGAAATACACACAGAGCTCTGTTCCTAATTTCCTCGATGTTTTTGCCTGCTCGGTAAGTGTAGGCAAGCCGCTTTGCCCCTGCCCGCAAGCCTGTGCTTTCTTACTCTAAAACGGTACACAACAGCATCAAGGTAACTAGTACGTGGAAAATGCTACAAACCCATGCGAACTGTTACTGTTATTAAAATAGCGTCAAGTTTTTATAATCTCGGTGAATAGAGTTTTCATGGAGTGTACCTGGAGAAAGGGTTAAACAAGTTGTAAACAAATATATTCTGATTTAGTAGCAATAGTTTAAGTTTCAGTTCTCCAATATTTACACTAGCTGTGTGCTGAATGATATAAAGCTAGTATAATTTCAACCCATTTCTCACATTATTTGTGTTCTTATCCCCCATAAGCGGTTACCTTTCTGTTCTTCCTTTGTCCTCCCATTCATGATTTTCTGTTTTCCAGCAGGGAGTTAAAATGAGTAAAATCAAAATAATAATATCCCCCCCCACACAAACACACACTTATTTTCACTATCACCTGATTACCATTTCACAGTAACTGTTTCACTATCACCTGATTACCATTTCACAGTAACTGTTTCACACTTTGGTTTTAATTCCCTAAAAAAGATTTCTTTTGCAGATCACTACTGTCCAAATAATGACTGGATATTTAGACCGTTAACCAAGACAGGAGAGTCACATTTTGCTTGTTTGTAGCGCTGGAGATCTTACTCATGAAATCCAGGCAAGTGCGCTGCCTCTGAGCTTGGCCTGATGGATCAAAGTCAGCGCTGGGGAAGACGAGTCCTGTCACTGAATTCCATACTCGAAAATAACTTCTCAGATGCGCAAGATTTGTCCTGTTCCTGGACTTGAAAATGTTTGCAGTGCAGAGGCTGACAGGAATGTAATTTTTCCCCCTGGCTTAGGTTTTCTGCATTTTTGCTGAGTTTTTGTGTTTGAGTCTTTGTGGGGTTTGCTTGGAAACATTATGGGAAAATTCTTTGTTGGCACAGAATTAAGTGAGACTAAGTCTCAACTTCTCATACACATCGTGATATAACAGCACAGTCAGTGTTTTCACTTGAAGCAGAGAAAGGTGTGAATAAAACGTTTCAAAAATTAAAAATAGTTTTAAAAAAGGCACCTGGCTCCTTTAGCAGAGCAATAGGTCACCTTTGAGCTACCTTTACCTCCTTCCCCCATCCCTAGCACATACGTGCAAAGATTTGCATGGGTGTACATGTACACAGGTGCACACACGCACCCCTGCCCCAAATTTAGCATACTTATCGAATAACTGCATGAGCAAATCAATTCAAAGCACACCGCATGATTCTAAATCACCTATCGATCAATGTATATCAATCAGTCGGTCCAAAAAAAAGAAAGAAATTTGTGAACCATAGTGCTATATTAAAAAATGTAATTCAGAATCCACAAGGCTGATTCAAAATATTTTATTGACTATGTGCAACTGTACTATGCAGCCCCATTCTAAGTTTTTCAGACTGATAACTTTCTCGGGTGCTTTCTACGTTCACATCCTTTATTCCTCCCCCATCTGACTTTCCTGAGGCACCTTCATCCCACACCAGTCAGAGCACGGAAAACATACGCTGAAAAAAGTAAAGTGTTGTGGACAGAGTGGATCTGTATGCAGTTAGGCATTCTGGGTCCACCTTCATTTTGTTGTTATTAATGTTTATTGATTATAGGTAAATGGGAAGTAAAATAGAAATATTAAATATGGAGCTAAGTCAGAGGAATTTATACTCACCACTACAAAAGGCAAGAGAAACAAAAAATACAGGATATACTTTTTCTCCATCATGATTGCTCAGACAAAATATTTGTAAATTAACCTGCAGTGTAAAATGCAAAAAAACAAAATATTTTATCAATATTTATGAAATAAGTGGAGATGGTTTTCAAAAGAAAGTTTCTTTTGTAGCTAGAAAATAATTTTATTTCAAAATTAATAGCATTGTATATTACAGAAATTTCAGATTATCAAAGATTAAAG
Source organism: Dolichotis patagonum (assembly GCA_004027295.1). Classification (NCBI taxonomy): domain Eukaryota; kingdom Metazoa; phylum Chordata; class Mammalia; order Rodentia; family Caviidae; genus Dolichotis; species Dolichotis patagonum. Next base: position 11,337 of record PVJX010019934.1, read on the forward strand.
TACTAAAGAGATTTAACGTTTTTTAGGTTAATTAAATTGGACTTATTTATAGGAAAACTTCTTTACATATATTTTTGAGTAATTAGAAAACACCTTACTTTTTTGTCTTTACTAAAATTGGGGTAAAATGATTAGAGTATCAAAACTGAAAGCTTTAAGTGAGCATCATAACACAAATCTTGATAACATTTTGCTGTGAAATTTATCTTCATTTTCTGTAAGTGTTGCTAAGGTTATTTGTAATTCTTGGGACAGTTTCTAGAGAATCAACATAACTGCATCATAAAAATGTTCTTATAATTTAATAAAAATAATTTTTTACAACAGGAAGCTCTTTTTAAATCAGGAAATAAATGCTTTTATAGGCCATCAACATTATTTATATAAGGTCACAAAAGATGGAAAATATCAAATCAGGTATTTCTACTGGTAAGCACCTCTGAACTCAACAATGGACTCTCGGATACCATCCTCCACCTTCATTCTAAGAGGCAAACGCTGCTGGGTTGGAGTTCCTACTGTTTACTTTCCATAAAATGTCCAGGGGTGAGATATGAGAACTGCCATGAAATAGCCATAGAATATACTACTGGTTCAATCGAATATACCAAAACCGTCTTTCAGAAGCAACCCAAAAAACCCTCAATAGATGCTTGACATTGAATTCTGAACTTAGATTTGATTTTCTTAGGGAACTTAGTCATGATTTTTACTATTAGGCTTTTGTCTAAGTAAGAAGCATCAAACCCTTTTTCCACGTGGTCACATTTCGTTTATTGCTTTTAATTCCATACAAGAAGAGCACAGAACTGATTAGCACATAGAATCTCTGCTGTGCTCACCTGCACCAAGACTCACCCAGAAGCAGTGTCCTTGTGAGTTGTAGCAATCTGCTGGATATGGTTTTCTCTTTCTTAGCTGTCTTGGGTTTTTATTATTAGGTGATCTTAAGAACATAACAAAAAAAAAATCAGGAAGCACTGTATTCATCTTAAATATTACAAATAAGGTTGTAACATAAAATTAAGACCCAATGCTTTAGTTTATATTACATTTTACCATGAAAAGATCTAATTTCCCAGTACTTACATGCACGATTGTCTCCAGACTCAAATCACATTTTCTCTTGGATCATATCTGACATTGTCTTGAAGAATTTCTTAAAGTCAGGGGTCATGACCTAAAATATTAATGCAATATTCTATTAGTGATAAAATTATTTCCTATATACACTCCTACTGTGATGTTTTATCAAACTACTGTTTTAGGATCTCTTTTTTACAATATAGTTAATATAGCATATTCATTGCTATGATTCAATATGAATCATAGATATAATAGCATGAAAACATTTGGTCTAGAAATGTATATATTTTCTGCAAGTTAATGACTTTAAAGCATGATTATGCTGTTTTTGCACAAAATAGTGACTCACTGATGGCATCTGCATTATTCCTCTTTTCATAGGATTGTGAAAATTCTGTTTTCAGGCATTTATAATGTACATAATTTAGATAAGTACATCTAAATTTATTGTATCTATAGCTATGTAATTCTAAATCATAGTGCCTTTAAAAATAAATTTTATGGAGAATTTAATTATCACCCAGAATTAAGGGAAAGAGCAAAGAAAAGATTTGTTTTATTTTACTTTTTGTTTCTTTTGCATACATTTTTATGAAAGTGCGAATACAATCTTACTCCAAAATGTTCCTTATCATGCCGGTGATAACTTATTATGAATTTGTTTCAAAATGGGAAAAATTAAAGCAGCTTAAGATTCTTAATTACATTTCACCCTTAAATGCAGGTTTTCCCCTAGAGCTGGGGAATGGCAGTGGGCAGTTCAGTCTGAATTATAGGCTGTCAGGGAGCCTGGGCCATCTCTGACTTCCCATCTCCTTCAAGTTCCTAATTCTGATGCTCAGAACCTGATGAAATGCCAAGTTCTCCACCTTCAGTTGTTAGAGCGACAGTTTTCAGTGCTGTAATTGTTTGGATATTGATCAAGAGGAACTGACTGATCTGAATTTGGAACATATAAGGATTAAGGCAACTTTAAAACATGGGTAGTTCATGCTGAAAGTACTGACATTTCATATTTTTCTGTACAAACTGTGTATGCATATTTACATATACAAATAAGAAATAAGTATTATTCTATTTGGAAGTCAGATAAGTTCCACAAAACAATGCTTTGATGATTTTCACAACTCAGGGTTCAATTACCTTCCATATGTACATGGTCCCCCAAATAATTGAAGGGGAAAGTACTTCAAATACTATGTTTGCAAGTTTTCCAAACTCAGTGTATGTGAGAAACATTTTGCCCAACATTGCTGTTATTTTTATTGTTTATCTATTAGATCTGAAACTCAGAGTTTCAAACACTATCTTGGTGAAATACGTCTTGCAGGTTACTAAATCATCCTAGCACCAGTTATTGAAAAGTTTATTCAACCCACAAAATATTTATCAATTGGAAAACATGATTTCTTCTTTTAGGCCCCGGTGATGTGGAAAATGTCAGATTTTGTGCTGTGCACTACCTTGTAATTGATAGGGTGGGTATAGAGCTCTGGGTTTCTCAAGGCTGGAGCCACAAGTTTGAAGGACAGTCACTCAAACACACAATGGTTAGCTATAGTGTCCAAGAAACTGAGCAATGTCTAATGTATTGGGTAACTGAATTCACTCGCTTCACTACTCCACATGACACCTGGTGAAGTTTTCTACCAGAATACACAAGTGATGAGTGGTATTTATGGCAGAATCACCTTTTCACCAAATGTATTGGTGAGCATGGTTAAAACACATTAGATATTAACTGGTTAAGGCTGTTGAGAAAATCATTTTTAATATCCTTCAGATTTTAAAGTTTTTACTGATGATAGCGAGTTATTTTGTGAAATACAGTTGTGCTCTTTTAATTTGGGGAAGAGACCAAGTAAATAATGGAAGGAGGTTAAGTGGCATGATGAGTGTGCTAAAGTTCGTGCAGCAGGGTAAAGACATTCAGAGATGAAAATGTTCTGACTGATACTCTTAAGTGAATTAGTAGTCGGTGGTATTACTAATAGTCACTAACACTTTCTCTTACCAGTTAATAGTCCCATGGATACTATATTATTTTATATCCTCAAAATTAAACAAAGTAGAAAATTTGCTTCTATTACTGTAAATGAAATAATTACTGTAAAAACAGAATAAAGTATTCTAATTTTCTTACACCAAATCTTCAATATTAAAATGTTTACATCATTTATTTCATCACAGAAAGAACTTTCAGAAATGAAGACTGGCTTAAAAATACAAGTAACTTTTGAAGTAGGGTTGGCCAGGATTAGAAATAAAAAACCAGTGGTACAGTGCATAGCATGGGAAACACTCTGAGTTCAATTCCCGGACAACACACAACCAAGCACTTGCACACTCATAGAGACACACGCACACACACACACACACATTCACCAAGGTTTCTGGAAATGTAGCTGCCTAGTCTCTGAAGACTATGCCATATATCATGTGGTTTTGTCTTCTAAAACCATCAAAGAATCGCCCTACAATACAATATTTCATGCGTCTATATTTTAATTTCATAAATTTAAGAGAACTGACATCTTTGTTTACTGCAGTGTAAAAGCATTAGTCTGTCATTTCTTTCTCTGTTGAAAGTAAAGACGATTAGTACCCACATTGATAATTACAGCAATGATAATTTTTATTCTATTTAAAATCAGAATCTTGTTGACACACAAAAGGATGAAACCTTACAACCTAAGGCATACAGTCTGCCTTATGAGCATGCTTATTGTTTTCTCAAAAAATTGTCATTTCTTTATGTACATTCTATCAATTTATTTTTCTTTATAATAATTTTTAATTGAGCCACCTCACCCTAATATTAAGTCTCTAATATATTGATATATATATTAACATATACCCTAATATATTTATATATATATATTATCTTCACTATTAAAAGAAAAATAATTTGCTCCTACTTCTTCATTTCTGAAACACAGATATTCCTTTTTAAATGACCTATCCATTTAACAAACTTTCAGGCTTACAATTTAGATCACACTCACGATCTGCCACTTGGACAAATGATCGATCCTTCTTCTGCACAGTCATGTACATTCTGTTTATAGAGCCTCAATTTCTTTTTTGTACAGTATACCTTGCTTATATAGAAGTGCCATATTTGCTGATTGTGCTGTACAACACTGTAGTTTTCTGTGCTGTTATACATTTCAGTACTTTGAGTTATGCAAATAGAAGCAAAGTCATCAAGCTGGAATTTCCTTTGACCATTTCTTTGTTCTGAATATTGTTTGGTACAGACAGCTGCACACACAATTTCTCATTTAGAAACCAATTGATTTAACAACCTAGTTGCAAGTGTGAAGCTCAGTCATCTCAGAAGGAATGCCTCTTAGATTTTTATAGGCTCTAAACTATATATTGTTTATTTCCAGTTACTTATCTAGTCAGTATAAATTTGGCCAAGAGAAGCATTTCCTATGCATGCAGTGCTCAGTTTTCCATAAAGTATGCAGAACGTATGAGGGAACAAAGATGAGCTGCATCTTAGTTAGTACGTGATTTTGCAGATTAAACAAGGTACACTTCTCCTGAATCAAAGGATAGGCACTCTTTTCTAATCTCCCTGTTCCACACCTGCATGGCAAATGGAAACTTGTTTCTGTCATTCTACACAATCTGTTACAGATTGTATTACTGAAAAAAATGTCAAAGTACAAGAGCCAGGCTACCTTTTATTTTCTCCTCCCTTCCTATTTCCAGCAAAATCCGTATCGTTGTATCCCAACTATCGTTGCAAGTTATCAATTGCCTTGCTTCCAACGGAGAAAGAAATGACAACCTGAGATTTTAATGTCCTCCAAATCTGTCTCAGAAAGTCCCTCACATTTTCAAGAAAACCAAAATATAAAGAGGCTTCTCTTTCTACATATGTATTACCGATATAAGAAACACAAACTCTGCATCCTTTTAGAAGTGTTGTTCCCTAGAGTTGGCAGAGTTTTAGTCTAAGCCAGTGTGCCTCAAAATTTAGAAAGCTGGGCTACCTGAATGAGAATTACTGCCACATCTTCCTGAAGATGTTAAAATGGTCACAACCTACCAAAAAAAAAATGGATCAGAATCTTTGGAAATCGGTCTTTTTATTAAATGCTCAAGAAAATTCTTGGTCTGTCCAATTTGGAGAAGTATGATGTGAATATATCATTCTCAGTGGGCCTTGCTGAAACACAAATACACTTGTAATTCTCTGTTCTCAGCACTGGCCAGACTACTCTAAAAAAAAAAAAATCAAGTAGAAAGCAACAAAATATTCTAAAATGTTCCCAGGAATAATTAATGTCCCAGATCTTCCAGAGAAAGTTATTCAAATATCCACTTGAAAACATATCATGCAGTCCTGTGATTACTGCTTCATGTGTCCATTTGCTCCAGTAGATGAAAACAAGAAGAGTAAATAACGGAGGACATGTGGTCCCTCTCTGTGGTTTTGAGTCATAACAAAGTAACCATATAAGGAGAGCATAGGAAAAGTGGTTTTAAAATACAGTAACCACCAGATTATTCACAAAATTAATTTAATCCATTTGTGCAAACCTGATTTTTTTAGGTAGTATTAACACTGCCATACATATTATTTTCTGAGTCATTAAGGAAAATATTGCTTGGATTCTACACCAAGAATTTCTGATTCATCTTGATTGGTGTCCAGGGATAAGCAATTTTTCAAGTTTCCTTGGTGATTTCAATCTATAGTTGGCTTAGGAGGTGGGGGTGTACCTCAGTGGTAAAGTGCTTGCCTAGCACACACAAGGCCCTGAGTTCAATCCCCAGTACCACCAAAACAAAACAAAAACAAATGCCTGCACATAGCAATCTATAGTTGGCTTGAGAACTAGTGTTACAGACTAGTGGAACCCTATAACAGGTGGAATAGTGGATACCCAAATAGGACACAATGCTGTGTCCTATTCCACAGCATTTGTGATTACAGAAATCATTAAGTAGGAAGATTATCCTAGATCAGCTTAGGTTATGGAAATAAGCCCAATGAAACTCCTTGAGCACTTAAAAGTGGGGGAAGAAAGATATAGTCAGCAGTAGGGATACAACAGGGTAAGAGGAGGCAGCAAAGAAGAGGAAAACATGAGAGAGTTAACCCACTATTGCTAGCCCCATGACGTAGGAATGCACATGCAAAGCTTGGTATGAAGCCTCAAGATTCGAAATGACCCACAGCCCGACAGCCAGCGAGTCCTACAACCACCAGACTGAGTTCTGCCAGCAGCCGAATGACCCCGGAAGCAGAATCTTCGCTAGATCCTCCAAAAGACAACCAAGCTCTTGCAGCACTTTGATTTTGGCCTGGTTGCACTTGAAACAGAGAAACCAATCAAGCCTGAAGAACTTCTAAGCTATAGAACTGTGAGATAATAAAGATGTATTGTTGCTAAATCCATGGTAGTTGGTTGTGGCTGGGACAGGAAATGAATACAAATATCTAATCAAAGTCCTACTTTCCCATCAAACCTAAGTAGTAACTTTTTTCTTGCCAACCAGCCCGTCATTCTTCCTAACCTTAGAAGATATTCAATAATGCAAGACAATCCCATTTCCCAGCAGTGCTTATTTCAAGCGGCTCCTTCATTGTTGTGTGGTTTTGAGGAAATCAAATAAACAATTTTCTGCTTGTTTTACTAAACTGGAGAATAAGCACAAAGCTTGATCTTCAATCTTGCTCCCTGTTTTACCTTGATAATTGATAGAAGATATACGCTAAACTCAAAGAAAAACAAAGATTTGAACCCTAGGTTTTATAACACTTAAAATCTCTAAGCAGACCTGAAGATGGATGTAAAAGTCAGGGCTATTGTTGAAGTTTGATGTGACTTGCAAGTGATAATTGCAAGCAGTGCCCAACAAGGTCAAGGTTGCCTATAATTTTTATCATAACTCATCTTGTTGGATTGTTTTCCAGATTACATTAAATGATAGGTAGGAAAAGCCTGCCTTTTAGTAAGTACACAATAAGCATTGGTTTATTAACTAGATCACTCGATGACTGTATTAATTATAGCAGTGATTAACTCCACTAAATGAACTAGACAAGTCCAATATATAAATACAAGCAACCTGTCCAGGGTTCACAAAAATGTTTGCAGCTTACTCCAAATTCAGATGCTCTGACTCTAAATGTGGAGCTCTTTGCCCTATATCACAATAATTCAGAGAAGGGAAATACTGTATTTGCCTGGATAATTAAGCTTAAGAGAGTGCAGGGTATATTTGTATTTTGTGTATTTAACTGAATGTCTTCACCATCAGTTTGACTGAATGAATGGCCTATTTCACTTTGACTCATCCTATAAATTTATGCTTTTCTTTGGCACAGTTCCTTTTAATTCATCTTCTCAGATGTTCTTTTATTTATTTGTGTATTTTTATAACTTACATTAATCAGTGTCTTGACAACCCAGAATTACTATTCTGGTAAGTTACCAAAATGAAAACCGCATGTGCCCTATTACTCTCCAGCTCTTAAACATGCCTCCACATACTTATTTTAGAAATTCAATTAGTCATTTACAGTATTTATTGAGCATCAGCTTTCTAGTTTTATGGAGAAATAGAAATGAAGTCATGAGCTGTAGTGAAATAAAGTGAGTTAAAAGTTAAGCTTCTGCCCTCAATAAAGATATTTATTGAGCCAGAGAGGTGACTTTATGCTCATTCTAAAGGCCTGGTTCATTCTTTTTTAGACCCTGTCCATAGATTTATCTACAACGCTCTAGCAAGGAATGATTTCAACACCATTTAAAACTGGAATTCACTCTGTGTCTCAGTTTCTCAGTGAACTGGGGTAAATTGTAGATCCTCCCAGGTATCTTACTTGTAAATCAAGAATGTGAAATAAAGGTAAAATAAAAGCCCAAACTTTATATAAAAAAAGAAGTAGTGTGCACATAGGAACAATTTTGGTCAAAGTAAACTAACTCCCAAATATTTCTGAAAACAAGTATATCTTTACCCTTCCTCCAGCCTGGGAAGTCTTTCTCTGCATCTCTCAGTGCCAACAGCCAGTGGCGTCTGAGGTCTGAGTAGTAGAGGGGAAAGTTGATCAGTTGGATAGATAATTTCTCTTTCGTTAAATGAGACTTACAATAAAATCCTTCCTCTCAAAAAAGAAAAATCACACATTTTGTTTTTGCTTCTTTGTGTATTGCCTATTTTTAGGGTTATATATATATTTGGAAAGCTATTTAGGGAATGTCTAATTCTCTTTTGCATTGCAGAAAGTCCAAATGAGAAAGTAAACATACTTTCAATTGGGTCCCTTACCAGACTTCTCAGAGGAGAATCTGATGGTGGTAATGTTTAGCCCAGCCATCACTAGACTAATCGCAATGCTCCTAGAACTGGATTTGAATAATTTCTGAAGTTTGGCTACACTGACTTTTTATCATCTTCATGTTTATTAGAAAATAACTACTAAGATTTTTAAAAGTACAGAGTAATAGAAATTACTAGTCATGTTAAGAAATTATTCAAAATTGCATATATACAGTGGAGTACTCAGTGAAATATTAAGAAAAAACACTACATTTAATTTATTGAAATCCTATGTGTGTTCTGGTGTATAAAAACATCTAAAAGTCAACTTCAAAGAGTTGATTTTTAAAAATCCGACAAATAGCCCCCAAGATATTCTATGTTTGAAATGATGTTTGTATATAATTTTTAACATTTAAGTCTGTATTCAAAAAATGTACTATGAATATTATACCACGGACTAATAATAGGGTTTTTAAAAGACAGTTACTGAAATTAGCACAAGAGGGGTGCTAATTGTACAATACAAGTTACTTGTATAATACAAGTTACAAGTAGCGAGACAAGTTGTTTACAAATACATGACTTGCTGACTTTTAAATCTGACTCAGTGATACACTGGCTAGTTAGTCAACTTCTGTAAGAATAGTTTTCTCATCTGCAAAATAGTTTCTAAACCCAAAAGCTACTGTGAAAATAAAAGGGAAACTTACAAATGTTGCCTATTATTATTACACAGTAAAATTTGTAGACATGTAATTAACCTTATACAAGTTTTGATTTCTTTGCCTATATTTCAGTAGTATTATAAGTAGAAAATTAACACCATGTTTTAAGAATATGGTCATTTTTGTCTTTAGTTTTTTTTAACCTTCAGAAATAGTATAACTTTTCCTATGAAGTAGTCATGAAATTATCAAATAAAGCAGATATTAAATATTTTCCTAGAAGTGATATAAATCTAGCTCATACAACTATAAGTTTCCTAACACTGAGTCTATCTAAACTGAATATCTAGCAAACTTTTCATATGCATCACAATTAAATAGAGACAGAATAAACGCTACAATGCACTAACCTAGTCAGAAAGAACATCTGAGGCCTGTACGATCTGACTGTCATTTGAAGAAAATTATACAACCCTTTACTAATTTGGAAAAGCAAAAGCAAATCTCACGCTGTGTGCTGACTTGCTTATCTAATGAACATTCCAGGTCCATAATGGAATAACTATTAAAGAGAGATAATTTTGTGATTAAGTTTGGGATTTCATTTTACACTCTGAAGTATTTACTCAAGGGAATAATTTTCCCATTGTGGGCACAATTAGCTATTTTCCGGTGATTTTGGTCACTCTCTTTTTATTTGAAAGAGGCAAGTGTCCAAGTATTGGCCCAATTAGTTAAAAGTGGGAGGGAGATTGCAGAGAATGTTTTGTCCTTGATGGGACACTCGTCCTCCAGGAGAGCCAATATGGAAAGAATTAATTGCTCCAAGAGCTCAGAAACAGAAAAAAAAATTAACTGCATTTTGGATTAACACTGTACGTGTTTCCCTTCTGCAAAGCCAAGAGTAAAATTTGATGAGAAAATATATACTCTCCTACCATAACAACCCTGTCAAATACCACTTAATTTTTAAGTGGTACATAAAATTGTGCATATATACAGCATTGTATGATCAAATTTTCATCCATGTCTATTTGGGTAATGTTCTAATCAGTATAATTATTTATATCTCCAGAAACATTTTTTTATGGTAAAAACATTAAAAAATCTCCCTTCTACCATTAAGATGTATGTCTGTCTGTCCAATCATCAATATCAGTACTAGGCAATAGGACAACAGAATTTTTTATACCTATTTACTTATAATTCAGTATCTTCAATCCACCTTAGCCCTATCTCTCCTTTCTTCCTTTCCTTCCTCTCTCTCCTTCCCTCCCCAGTGGTAACCACCATTCTCGTAAGATCAACTTTGTAGGCTCCACATGTGAATAAGATTATATGGGACTTGTTTTTCCATGCCTGGCTTATTTTATTTAACAAAATGACCTCAAGATAAAATGTAGAATTTTCCTGGAATTTTAACTTAAGTTGCATAGTAGCCCAAGATCAAAGTTATAGTATTCTTGATACATTAAACTTTCCAATCTCTTTGAAAATAAAATGTGTACAGGGCCTATTCGCACATTTTGACATTTACGAAGAGCAGACATTCTGCTGATTCTGCCTGTCTGGCAAATTTTTTCCCACTGGTAAAATGAACCATTTTTCTATTGAGAATCCATTCCTTCTTGTTTCAAGTACGACTTCCCTCCTGGTCGCTGGGGTAGGAAAATGATTAAAATATGGCAGACTAGCACAGTCATCTGAATTTTCTTGGTTTAGCAATGGCTATATAGTCCAAACTACGCCATCCGAATTCTCTCTGGGATGTGTCCATCAGTGCTATCTGGAAATTTTTTCTTTCTTCTGGATAGCAAAACAGATATAGCATGACTATCTGGCTAGTCTCATGTATCCTCCTTATCATATAGAGAAAAATTACTCAAAAACACGGAGCTCTCAGTCAGCAGTTGAGAATTGGCAGAGAATTCGATGACATTAGTGGAGTCCTTTAATCTGGCCATAATTGCAGTCCACTTGGACTCTGGAATTCCTCATCAATTGTAACCATTAAATGACATTTTATGCTTAAGCTGGTTTGACTTGGAGTTTTTTCTTTTGTAAGCAAAATGTCTCTGCCTAACATTTCAAGAAATGCTGGTGTCACCGAATGATCACTAGGAGGAGTTTTAAGAAGGCCCGTTTTGTATCCTGACTCTGACTGAAGAGCATGAATATTCCTGGGCAGGTCACTGTGCTCAGCTTCGCCTTCCTTCCCTGTGAAATAAAATGACTTCTGGGTCCTGTCTGCTGGTAATCCAAATACTTACAGATTACTTTCTTTGTTCACCAATGCAGAGCATTCCTATTTATACTAAAGCATCATTCATGGTCAACTAATAAGTGTTCAGAACTTTTAAAATCAAATATATCTCTAAAGAGATTTTTTTTCTCTAAATCTAAAACAGGCTTAGCGTTACACTTTTGGATAATTTGTAGTACCGTGTACCCACAGCAAGATGTTTAAAACCATCTCAAAACATGAATTCAACCAGCAGATAAGAAGTATGAGTACTCGCCTTGTGTTAGGCAACTCTTTGGATATGATATTTAAAAATGACAAAAAAATAGATAAATTGGATTACATTAAAAGTAGAAACTCTTGGGCACAAATAATGCCAAGATGTGTGAAACATACATCTATACAATGGACTGTTATTTAGTGATAAAAACACAGGAATACAATGTTTGCTACAAAGTGAATTGTTTTTTAACATTACACAAAGTGAAAGCAGTCAAAAAGACACATATTGATGATGATATTTCTATGAAATGTCCAGAGCTGGCAAATCCATGGTGACAGAGAAGGTCTCAGTGGTTGGCTGGGATGGAGGAGAATAATAGAGCATAGCTGCTAATGGAAAAAGACACTTTGGGTGATGAAATGTTCTAAATAAGATTGTGCCAATAGTTACACAACCCTGTGAATAAGCTGAAATCACTGAATTGTCATCTATCAACAACTAAGCTATTTGTTATGTGAGTTACACCTTAACACTGGTGTTTTTTAAAAAGTAAATGCTAGAAAGGCATGTGAATCTAAAGGAACATTCAAACAGATCAGAATATCTGGTCTGCCTATTTTGTTAGAAAGAAATAATATTCACATTGTAAGAGAAAAGATATTGACCAAAATGTGCCCATCTTATATACAGCATATCATAGACGTAAGTTCTGAACTCTTCCTACTTTCATTCATTATTTCATAAACAACTAAATTAACTATATTTTACACGTATCGAAGTGTTTTGATTTGCAAATAAACATGTATTCTCCTGAAAAGTTGTTTGCCAAAACTACTTTTTAATCCATGCACAAAATATCATATTTCCTTTTATAAGTAAGTTTTAACCTATAGAAAAATAACCCAAATAACCAAATATAGTTTGGTTGAAGCAAAAGTTCTAGCTAGATGCTTAGAAAATTTCTCTCAGGTTCAGATAGGACCTATAATTGCTTACCTTCTACTCCTGTTATGAATTTCACTTTTTAGACTTTAGAATCTTTCTTTCATTTTCTTCTAAGAGTGGGAAACTGAAAATTTATATTAAAAAGTAGATGTTTTGTTCCATTTCTGATATTGTAATTCTTAAGTGAAACATGAAAGATATGAGAAATATTAGCAAGGGAAAAAGAGAAAGTATTGAATCTTGCTTCTTTTTTTTGAAATTAACCCAGGTTAGATATATTAACTGCAATGATTTATTTTCTATGATGGTTATTACAAGGTGAAAAAGAAAAAATAAAAGAAGCAAGTTGAGCATGTAGCTCAGTACAGAACACTTGCCTAGTGTAAAAGTCCCTGGATTCCAGCCCTAGTATCACAACCGCAGAGAGAGAGAGAGACTGAGAGAGAGAGAGACTGAGAGAGAGAGAGACTGAGAGAGAGAGAGAGAGAGAGAGAGAGAGAGACAGAGAGAGAGAGAGAGATGGAAAGAGAGAAAGTGATGGAAAGAGAGAGACAAGGAGAGAAATTGGAAATTGAGGAAGGAAGAAATGAGGGATAGTGAGATGAGAGACAGATGACAGAAAGGAGGAAAGAAGAAAGGAAGGAGAAAAATTTGTGTCTCAGGTAAATGCATACAAAAAAGTAACTCTTCTGCTATTTTTACACAGAAGTAAATGAGATATTTTTATTGCTAACTTTTTTTCACAGTTTTTCATCTTATAACCTTTAAACATAAAGCCATTTTAGTACTCTTCAACATACTCATACATTTATTCCAATTACACATTAAGGCCAGATGTGGTGGCATGTGCCTCTAATCCCAGCACTCAGGAGGCTAAAGCAGGAGAATCATGAGTTCAGTGACAGTCCAGACAACTTACCAAGTTCCGATTGCGTCCGGGCTAGACTACCTACGGAGTCGCTGTCTCCCCAACCCAACCCAAACCAAACTTAACCATCTATGTTAAGTAGTATCGACCCATAAATGCTAGGAGTTTTGGTTTCCAAGACAGTTAAAACACTGAAGGGGAATAAATGTTTACAAATGCAGATAATAAGCGGGATGGGTGATCAATGCATAGTTTTGTGTCTAGTTGAAAAGATGAGATTTGTATTTTGCATGAAGAATAGTGTGCTCTGCCTTCCCAGTGTGAGCCAGGGACTCAGAGATACAGAGACCACAGGAGAGAAGAGGTCCTCCCAAGGACCCGTCACTCCATGGACTGTGGGGATGCCCAGTTCCTCAGACATGGAGGGACAAGGCTTCCCGGGAAGACAGGACAGTGACTTCACAAGACCTGGTCTCAAAGTAAGAGAAGTAAAACACGGGACACATAGCTCTGTGTAAGAGGTCTGAGCTCAGTCTCCATCCACAGAAAAGGAAAGGACAGTAACAGTGTACATTTAGGGAGAAAGTGCTCCTGACACAAGTCACCCCTACAGGTACCACTCTGAGAAAGAAAGGCAGGGGTCCCGTAATTTGCTAACACGGGAGCCAAAAGTAGATAATAAGTGTAGGAGCAGTAAGCTCTAGAGTCTAGAGCACTATAACAGGGTTTTCATTTTAGACATTAGCAAAACTAATCTGAGGATGGAGGCGAGGGCCGCAGCGGTGAATCCATTCGGAAGTGTACTGCAGACAATTGGGAATAAGCCACAAAAAAGAATCATGGAGATGGGAAGTATAACAGGGTCTGCATCCCCATTTCTATGTTAAAACCTTCATGTGCTTGATAATGGTGTTTGGAGCTGAAACTTTAGGAGGCAATTAGTTTACATGAAGTCATGAGGGTGTAGCTCTGTAATAAGACCAATCATCTTATAAAAAGAGGAAAAGGTAGGAGAGTTTTGTGTGTGTGTGTGCGTGTGTGTATTTGACCAAGGAAAGACCTTGAGAGCACATAGCCAGGAAGAGGGACCTCAGCCCTCCTTTCCCTGCACAGCTGCTTGCTGTTTGAGCCGTGCAGTCTGTGGCAAGGGCTCGCCCCATGGAAGCGGTTGGATCACCGAGGGTCTAGTGCATCGGTGGACTCATCTGCTGAGTTCACAGCTGACTGTGCTTTAGGAAGGGATGCCTGCTGGAGAAAGTGGAGCCCTGGGCATGACCTAAAGGGTATAGTCTTTTTTGCTTTTTGTTTTTTTTTAATAAATACATGTTTATAATAAATTGTCAGTACATGTTTACAATAAGTAATGTTTACAGTAAATAATGTTTATATTCCTGCTAGGGAGCAGGTATGCATACTTAACACATCTTAATTCTTTTTGTTTCTGTGCCTTTCCTTTCCCCCTTCCCTTCCCTGGATCCACTACCCATTTGCAAAAGATTCAATTCTTGATTCCTATTTGATTCGCAGTGTCTGTCTGTCCTTTTTAAAAAATTATACCTTGGGTTTGTCACAAAGAGAAGTTATGCAATGCTTAAGCTCGTGTGACTAATTTGCTTCTTGTAATGACCTGTGCCTGGCCCTTCCCTCCCTCAGCTTCCTGGCTATTGGCTAAGCATTTTCTCTCTCCCTACATAGAGCCAGCCATCCTTGGACTGAACCTTTGAAACCATGAGCCATGAAGTTGCGTGCATCCTGTACTTTCTCCCCATAATGGAAAAGTGACTGAAACACAATCTGTACCTGCTAAGACAGAAAGGCATACTTAAAAGACAGAGATATGAAAACATTTTTATCTATAAGAACTAAAGAGCTTGATGACTCTCAGAAACCTAAACAGATTTTCAGAATTCTATTGGGCTTCCATCATGAACTCAAAGAATGTGGCAGAACAAAAGGAAACTGTATCTGCAGTGTTTACTTCAAGTCCTAGATATCAGCAGATGGAAAATCTGCAACCATCTTCAAACAGTAGAACCGAATCTAAACCAGGGTGCCATGTTATCCAGAAAGCTCTTCTCTAACGGGAAGGTGAAGACAGCACATTCCAGGAAATACGTATGTGAATTAACTTAGAGCACATTTCAAAGTCACGTTTCATGAACTCAAAATCATGGAGGGGATGTGTTGGCAGTGGATGAAGACAGAAATGCAAAGGGCGCCGTTGCCTTAAGGAGCAGGTGGTGCGATGCAAGGCAAAGGTAAGGCCTAGGAGGAACTGCGTTTCTTTGGGAAGTGGGGGGAAGAAACCTGGGTGTGAGGTTCAGGAGTTTGCTAGACACGGTCCCACGGGGCCGTCTGTGAACTGCTGTTATGCTGTGCAATCCACACAGCTTATTTTTAGTCACTGACTCTTGTGACTACATCTGGGTTGCAATTTAAAAACAGATTTTCCAGGGCAAAAGAAGTCACACAGGAAGGAGCTCCCTGCTTAATTAAGCAGGCTTCGGTGCGGTGAGGGCCGCCCCTCCAGGACAACACGTTCCCCGTGAAAAAGACGGCAAATCCACCCCAGCCCGCTAACCTTTACCGAGCGCTATTATCAACTCAATTGTGTGTTTTTTCCTGTTGCAAAAACATGTTCCCAAAAGACTTTTAAAATAGTTTTCTTTCCTGCTAAACTGTTGTGCCAAGCACTTTTTCTGATTCTCAGCCTTAACTGGACCAGGATGTGTTAAAGGAAAAAAAAAAAAAATCCCTGTCATGCTTCACAGGGTTTAATGGGCTTATAAACAACAGAAACGTTTCCTAACCCGCTCCCCCGCCCGGAATCTTCAGACAGAGAGTTTTCATCAAGATGTAAAATATTTCAAAGGAATTCAAGAGCTAACACATTTCATAAAAGTTACCACGCCCAACCAAGACATGTACCACGAATAAAGGTAAAAAGATATACTTGTATATGTATGTATTTTTATTTTGGTTGTATATATATAATATATATATATGTATATATATTATATATATAATATATGTATATTATATATATATATTTTATATATATATATTCCTAAGAGAAAAAAGTCATGAGACAAAATAAATTTTTGTGAACATTTGTAACCTAGTATTAATAACCTAGGAGAAAATTAAATTATGCTCTGCAGATAGTCCCGCTACAAAGGGGACACATAGCTTCAGCTCAATTTGAGCATTTCCTCAAAACAAACTTAAGTAATTAATTAATCACCTGGACTGGTGTCATAAATACCTGATTTCTTTGTTTCTCCTTTCTTTCCCTCCCTTCTTTTACTTCTCTCCTCTCCTCTCCTCTCCTCTCCTCTCCTCTCCTCTCCTCTCCTGTCCTCTTCTCTCTCTCTCTCTTCCTTTTTCTTTTGCTCCTAAAGCCTATATGGAACCATACCCATACCTTGAGGTCCATCTTGGTCATTTCAAATGAACTCCATGCTTTGCTGAGGTCTATTTCTCAAACTGCAGAATACTTTGCAGTGCTGTCTGTGTCTCTCTCTAGTAAAGAGCTTCCTCAACAGAAATCTCTCTGAACTACACAAAACAGTGGCAATCTCAAAGCCCATGAAACTTAGCCAGAGAAACACCATCTGACAGGAACGTTCCCAGGAGGCTTTCTAGATGGTTCTCTGAACAGCGTGCCACCAGTGACAGAGGAAAACAATGAAAGAATATAGCAGTGGGAGACTTAGATTAGATAATCAAAAGACAGGAGAAGGGCAGAAAATGAGGTAGAAGGCAGACAGCACAGGTTTCCCACAGAGGGGCTCTGGTTTTGGAGACTACTGACTGGGATCCAGGCAGCAATCAGCTCTGCACGCTTCAGCTGTTCTGCAGCTCTAGGAGGTGGATCACGTGTGCTTCTTAAATGTGGTCTGAGGTTAAATGTGATAACCCACCATCACCTAGGGCAGGGTTGGAACGTGCTAACCAGCAGGGAGGGGCGGTTGCTCCCATCAGTGGAAAGGGGATGCCTCGATTAGCCCCTGTTACGAGTCATGTAATTTTAAATAAAATGATCCACAAACATTTACGGTGCCATACTCCCCGCTCTCTGAAAAGGAAGACTCTGAGGCCCACCGAAGGTGCTGGGGTTTAACACACTCCAGAGTGAGTAAGGGTGGACACTAAAAACCACTGGTTTTCTCATCGAAGAGACATTGCTTTGTGTAAATATATATAGTAGCTCTCCTAAGATGAATAATCAACACTGGTGCTCAAGTCTGACTCATTTCATCTTTCCTCATCACCCTCAGGTTGGGGTGATGGAAGTATTTTGTGCTTTGTCACAAACCCAGACTAAGCAGACTTCTTCCTGGGTGGACACTATCAACTTTAGATTCTATTTGGCTAATCAGTTCTGTAGGAAGATGCAAGCCTGGAAAACAGGTGTCAGATACATTACTCACCAGTGGCAGGGGCTGTTAGTTAGCGGTAAGGGGCTGCAAAGGGTTCGAGCACAAGGACAGAGGACCTTGTGGACGTCAACCTTAGCACAGAAAGCGTGGGAGTTTGGAGAAAGGTTTGGGAGCTCGGAGTCCCTGAGCGGGTGAGAACCGGGAATAACCCCTGAGGTATGCCTAGGATGTGATGCCCGTTACTCTAAACGGGGCTGTGTAAGAGCTGTTGTGTCTGTAGGTGGTGCGCGCGCTCAGGTCTGGAAATGCTTTAATCATTTTATCCCATCTAATAGTGCACATGTTAATGTAAAAATAGCACCAATACGAAGCTGTGAAACAGATGGGCTTATCACCTCATGCATGGACTGTCTGGTCCAAAACT
This sequence comes from Dolichotis patagonum, assembly GCA_004027295.1. NCBI lineage: Eukaryota > Metazoa > Chordata > Mammalia > Rodentia > Caviidae > Dolichotis > Dolichotis patagonum. The sequence goes on from PVJX010019934.1 coordinate 29,465, forward strand.
AGACACCAGACCACCACACCAACATTCCCATCAGGAAAAACAAAAGGAAACAAAACAAAGCAACTCTGATGTGTGAAAAGAAAGGGGAATGATCTCAAGTGACTTAATTCCAAGAATGACACAGAATATCTCTTATTCTCCAATAACTCATGCTTGTTGATATATCGCTCACCATTTTGTGAAAATTATCTGTAAGAAAACTTTAAAAAATTACAAGTAGAAGTATGTAGTGACACATGCCTGCAATTTTAGCCCTTGGAAGGCTGAGGCAGGAGGATTACAAGTTTGAAGCTAGCCTGGCTACACAGCAAGACCTTGTCTCAAAACAAAGTAAGATAAAATAACAATGCATTTAAAATAAAAATAAATTACAAATAAAAATTAGAAGTAAATTCCTTAACCCGCCAAGTTGTACAGAATAGTCAGTCACATCTGAAATTAAATTTTCTGTAAGAAGCTTCACCAAGAAAAAGCCTGGGAGGACAGTGAATCTCCAAGATGTGGACCTCCTGTGAGGAAAAGCAAGAGGCAAACAGACGAGGAGGGAATGCCGGGAACCGACCTTCACTTATTTATTTATTTTTATCTGTGATCTTTAGACTAAACACTGCTTGTAATGCAGTGGTTGGCACTTAAAAGACCAAAGAATGCTTGAAAAAAACATGTGGTTTGTTTGCATTTGTGGTGTGCATATGTTTGCATTTGTATATATGAGAAAGAGAGGAGGGAAGGTTGGAGGAGGAGAGGGAGGAGGAGGAGGAGGAAGAGACAGACAGAAAGAATGGTGGACTCAACAACATTAGATATATAAATTAACCATGTAATGGGAATATATTCTAGTTAGAGACATAAAAAGCAGAATTTTGGAAAAAAATTATTTTGAATAATAATGCTAATAAAACTTTGCAAAGTATCCAGTTACTGGCTGACTCTTCAGGACTTCATGTTGACTCTCTTAGGCCAAGAAACTTGACTTGAGCTACTCATTTCTTTCCTGTCCTTCCGCATTGTGTCTACACCGCAGGTAGGAGCAGTGCGGCTTCTCAATGCTCACTCTGACAGCACATTATTACACTAAAAAACATAGTTTTCCTTTAAACATTTATCTTTTTTTCAGACATACCCTTACTAATAATCATGAGGTCTCTAAGGCATTGTCTAATATGCACTAATCTTTGCTGTTATTAAATGAATAAATGAATGAAATCATTATTCTCTTACAACAGATGTGTCTATCCTCATAAATTAATAATTTTTTAATGTTTTACAAAGTCTGGTCATTTTGAAATTCTTTCATATTGAAGGAGAGTAAAGGCTAGTTAGGATGGTTTGTTTTGTTCATTTGTAAAGTAAAAGCACTTAAACATTTGTCAAAGAAAGTGTTTTCTCATACTTGTGAAGAGCATTAAGAAATTAGGTGATAGAAATATGGCAATGAAATTGGGAAGGTTATAAACATTTTTAAAGGAACTATTTCTTTTAATTCATCAGTAGTGCACATTCAGAATTTCTCCGGTAAGTTTTTGCCTGTTAATCTTAGGAATTTAATGTGTACTTTTGTATATGTCAGTAAAAATAACTTTTAAAAATAAAAGGAGCAAAAACATTGGGCATAAGGTAAGGAGTGACGTATATTTAAATATAAATATACGAAACTTTGACATTAAAGCTTTCTTTAGCAATAGACATCTATTTAAATAACATGCTGCATTTTAAAATTCAAATGATATTACATTGAATACGCATAAATCCAGGTTCTAATTTTAACCAAACCTGGGGATTACATAGGAGACACAATGGAATCTAGTGGTACCAACAACAACAGGTGTAGTTCAAAGACTTCTTGGTTGCGGTACATCACGGTTTCCCAGTGTCCCCCGCTCCGCAGCTATTTCAGTTTCTGTTAATCAGGGAAGCTTTGTACAGTCTGACCAAAACCAGGGAGGCCTCTGTTTCTCTTTTCATTAAATTTGAAAAAATAAGGGTATTACATTAGACCCAATGTATAGTTCTTCTTTAATTCTATTCTTATGAGGGGAAATAATGGTTACTATATTCAAAACATAAATGTTAAAACAAATGCATTAAATGTGGAAGTCTAAGCTAAAATAAGGAAGTGTTCTCACTAATTTACTTCAAATTATTAATGCAAAAAGTTTACAGTTTGGAACATGGTTATACATATTATACATACTTTTGTTATGGTTTTATTAAGTTTGTTGGTACAGTTTAGTTGTACATAATTGTCACACACCTCATAAGGAATTTGTATCTATACATGATTTATCCTGATTACTCTTCTTTCTTTTTTTTCCCCTAGTTTTCTCCCCTCCCTTCAACCTCCCTTCTCTTTATTAACAAAGCTTTCTTTCCACTTTATCCTTCTTGGTTTGGTTTTTAGCTCAAGTGAGATTTGTGGTTTTGCTTTCCAATACCTTAATTAATAAGGGAATAAAACAACAGTCCAAAGAAGAGTGACAGTATATTTTATATATGGAAATATTTAAAACATTAATTAAAAATAAAGACTCTAGAAATAAAAATACTTAATATGAAAAATTAAAAAAATATTAATAGTAATAATATGTGTAGTGCTAAGGATGTTAACACACAGTCTTGTCTCTGCCAGGTAAAGACTCTACCACTGAGCTAGACTCCAGCCCAAAGCTTATTTTTTGTCTAGAAAGTGAGAATGACATAGAAGTTCAAACATCTATTACTGAAATGAATAAGTTAGCTTACTATAACCTTGTACTAAAATCCCCTGCACATTATGGACTGTATTATAAATCAAGCAAATAAACAAAAAGAAAAGCATCTGTTATCTTTACTATTGGAATAATCAGAATGGCTTTGGATTTTACTGTGATTCATATACAAATTCTCGTATCTCTGAAAAGCAACCAGCAAATAAAAGAAATCAGGCTGTGTAGAAGAATGAAACAATTTTATTCCTGTGGTAAATATATATCTAAACCAAGGAAAATAAGGTGTAAAAATTCTTTTATCATTTTAATGATTAGCCCTCTTTATGTTCCCCAGGAATCAAAATATCGTTTTATAGAAGTATACTCTTGACTTTTTTCTAAAAAGTAAAAAAGCGGCAACCCCATTGTAAAGGGAGTGCAAATGAATGCATTCAGAGACCCTTGGATGTTCACCACTTGGTTAAAGGTCTGAAGTCTCTCCTCCTGGCCTCCACTTCTGCTTTCTCTGAGACAGTTAGAGACCTTGTGAGAGTTTTATAAAGGAATGTTTTCCACGTGAATTGTCTTGAATTGACTCTGTTTAGCAAATAATGACGGCTAAGGGCCCCAGTAGCCCTGGGAAAGTGTTTGTAACACCAAGTCTCTTTCTGTCTCTTCTGGGTCAGCTTTTCAAACTTCTTTGTTTCAATTCAAGGAATAAATAACCTACCAGAGGGTACAATTTTGTCTTTGGGGCAATAAAGGCGATGTTTACTGCAATTTTAAGAATATGTCAGAAAATAGACCCATTCTGACTTTTTCCCTCTCAATGATGAGGTTTAAATGACTTTAAACAAAAGAGTCTCAGTAGTAAATATCTGATTTTATGATAATATAAATTGAGTGTAGCAACTGGGTATACATTAGGGAGGGCACATGTTCAAAGCATGATTTACAAATTATTGCATTGCATCCTGTACTCTAGAAGAGTTTAATTTGTTCCTAATTTAACAAAAGTTCACTGGGTCACTACTTTGTGCCTGACACTGATCTAGTTGTAATTTAAATAATGGTGGGCAAAAGACTGAATCAACGTTCTTATAAATTATAACAGGGGAAACAGAAACTAATCAAATATTCACACAAATTTCACAGTACGAATCAAGACAAGTGTTATGTAGGAAGATGATGACCTAATTGAGAGAGTCAGGTATGATTTCCTGGAGGAAGGGGTACATCACTTGATTCTTGTAAGTGGGTCCTCAGTCACTAGGTGGGGTCCGGGCTGGTAAGAAACACTTATACAAATACCTCTTATCAGAAAGGAATTGAGGTAAGTCCTGTTTCAGTACAAGGTCCTTATGATAAAAGTGATCATTTTGTAGGGGAAAGGAGAAAAGGAAGAAGGGAAGAGATCATATGTATGTAAATATGTGTGTGTAAGTGTATAGGAGAGAGATAACTATACTACTAATCTCTGTAAATTCATCAATAAGAACAGTTTGTGCCTTCATTGTTGGATTATTTTTTTGTGCCTAACTCTTATAATCTCAACAACTACTTCTAAGATAACAATATGCAATAGTAGTAACTACTGTTAATTTCCTGGTATTTTGAAATTCTGTATCATTTCTATCCTTTTGTTTTTAAAATAAAAAACTTTTTAAATGTGCCAATATAATCAATAAAAAATAAGTAAGTAAAAATCGAGAAAGAGGTGGGGAGCCGCGGCCACCCCAGGGCAGGGAAACCAGAAGCAAGAGCGTCTCCTGAGATCCGCGCCATGCTGGACTGGAACTTAGGGCGCCGAGCCAACCAGTAAGCAGCCTGCTGCCCTGGAAAGTGACTGTGGTGTGGGGAGCTGCGGCCACCCCAGGGCAGGGAAACAAGAAGCAAGAGCGTTTCCTGAGATCCGCGCCATGCTGGAACT
>PVJX010019935.1:0-34081 GCA_004027295.1 Dolichotis patagonum
GAGAGGAGAGGAGAGGAGAGGAGAGGAGAGGAGAGGAGAGGAGGCTTGTGTTACATGTTACCAAGAATTCTGCATTATTGATTTTGAGATGTTTTGATTTATTATTCAGACCTTGCATATCAAAGTAAATGAATAAATATCCCAAGTGAATGTAAAAACAACATCTGAAAGTTGATCAGCTCTGGGAACAGGCTTTATGTGAGGGGACAATTATCTTTGTACACTAGCAAAGATAGCAGATAAGATAAATTAGTCATTTACTTCTCTAGGGGATTGTTATTTTTCAGAGAAAGTTATTCATTGGCTTTCTGCCTCTAAGGAGAGCACCTGTTGAATGTTGGAGTATTCAGTAGGTGTCCAGGGAGTTTATTCACTCGTTATGTATCAGGAGCATGTGGATTAAATCATTTGAGATTTTTTAAAAGTTATAGATGAGAGATGTATGACTTGTTGCAAGGCGAAGATACCCAGTGCATTCAAAATATATGGTGAATGGTTTTTTAATTTTTTTTTTTATTTTAAAGAAAGCCAAACAAAATAAAACAGAATAAAAAAACCACTCAAAACAAAACAGTGAAAGTGATACAGCACTTCAAAACAAGGTAATGGGAAATCAACAATTGCTACCATAATGCCTCTTGTGATCTTCAAAATTGCTGCCTATATCATCAGACATAACAAAATCAAACAAAATAGAACAGAATAAAATCAATCAAAACAAAACAATGAAAGCAATGCATGACTTCAAAACAAGTTCATAAGAAATCAACAAAGTCTACCATAATATATCTTGTTATCTTTGAAATAGATGCTAATGCCATCAGATATAATAAAATCTAACAAAACAAAACAGAATAGAACCAAGCAAAACAATGAAAAAGATAATGAACAAGATAATAGGGAATTAACAATGGCTACCACCTTCAGAAGGAAATCCCCCGTAGTTGCTATATTGCATATTGTTATCCTCTAAATCGATGCTCAGAATACTGGCTTTAGGCCTGCAAAGTCAGTCAAACATTAAGTTGTTTTTTATTTACGTAGCTATCACCTCAGACTGTGTTTCTCCAAATCAGCCAGTGCTAGGGGGAGAGAGTGTCAAGGGCTCAGCACTTCTTGTCTCCCAGCACACATGCTGACTGGCTCACAGGAAGGGGTTAGCTTCTTCTTGGTTGTCTTCCCAGGACACATGGCTGCCCTTAAAAATTTTAATCTATGGCAGTAAAAGACATATTACCATTAACCCTCCTCTTTGAACTCATGTGAATTTCTGAAGCAGCTGTGGAAGTCCACTTTTGGGTCTTTAGGTGAACTATATTGGCTGCCTTGATGTCCTAAACTGATTCAGCACTTTACCTTTTGTGATCATTTTGATTTTGGAAAAGAGCCAGATTCATATAGCATTGAATTCAGTAAATAAGATAGATGAGGAAGTACTCTAAAGCTTATATTTAAATGCTATAAACAGTTGCTCAAAGAGTGGCTATAAAGCCAGGCATGGTGGCTCATGTCTGTAATCCAGCACTCGGGAGGTTGAGGCAGGAGGATTGTTGTGAACTCAAGACCAACCTGGGCTACAAAGTGGGCTCAAGGCCAGCCCAAACCACATAGTGAGACCCTGTCTCGATTAATTAATTAATTAATTAATTTCACAAAGAAGGGTTTTAAAACTTGGCAAAAATTTAAATTTAAAAAAGTACTACAGGGGCCTCAAATGTAGCTCAGTGGCACAACACCTGCTTGGCAAGCACAAGACCCTAATTTCAATTCCTGGTACAAAAAAAATTAAAAATATATTACAGTAAAAGACACTGTCATTGATCCCCTTCAAAATATTCAAAATACTGTATGCTTCAAACACGCTTATCCCAGCATGCTTGTTAACATCTCTTTCACAGTAATAAGTTTTGCTTTTTGTTTTTGGAGTTTTTTTATTTGTTTTGTTTTTTGAATCAGGGATCGAACTCATAACCCTGCACTTGCCAGGCAAACACTTGAGCCACTGAGGTAAATCTCCAGTCCCCTTTACAGTAATAAGCTTTTCTTAATGCAAACATTCCACGGATTTTTCAGTTGCTCTTTGTATGGTGAAGAAATTTAAGAAGCTCCAAGGAGTTAGGGAACTTGGGCGGTGATGTTTGGCCCCAGGTCTGCTGTTGCACAATGGGCCTCTGAGGCTACCGCCTCTCCTGCGGCAGCTCAGAGAGGAAAAATTATGGTGCAGAGAGCCTGCAGCCTGCAAACTCGATTCCCCATGGGGAGGCACACAGCTCCATCCCAGGCATACAGACATCCTGTTGAATCTGAACAGGGACACAGGTGACGCTCAAAAGCATCTTCGAAGTGGATTCTCTCAGAGCAACATCAAGATGACCTTGCATATCACTCAGCTCTGACGTGAGCCATTGGCATCGGAGTCTAAAGCAGATCAGCATTTGAAGGGTTGCTATTGTCTTAGCTGGAGAAAGAATGGCTTTCTATTCTTTACTTTCACTAACATTTCTTTGTTTTCCCTTCACATTTACAGTTTCTGTGCTTCACATGAAAGTTCACAGGCTTATAACTACATGATTTTCTTCAGTGTCCACTTCAGCATGAATGTAACTGACTGGTCACTACAGGATTTTAAAAATGTTCAACACTTGTTTTACATAATTTACATCTTATGAAGTAAAATGTAGGGGAGAAATTCACCGTAAAATTTTCCTACAGGAAGAAGTGTCATACATCTTTTTAATGGAATTCACTAACAAGGAATTTAAAAGCTAGAGAAAAATGAACATAAAATTTTGAAGCCCCATTTCACAAATTTATTTCAAAAGTTACAAGTTCTTCTTGGGACCCTACTCTTTGTAAAATTCGTATTTTTCCCCAAAGATGCTGGATTTAACGATCATAAGTGTGTAAATTACAAAGCTATTTTTTATATGCAGTTCTAATTAGTAAGTAGAAGAAAAAAAGAGCCACCCAACATGAAAAGTAATGTTCTATTTTCTTGGTTTTAGGGAACTTTGAATATGTCATTTAACTTTGATAACCTTGACAAAGTATACATTAGTATTCACGGCTTACCCAGGAAAAAACTGTTGTTCTTTAGAGATACTAACTTGCCTACCGTTGTGCAGCTTGTGGTAAGGTAGGGCCTTACCAATTGTCAGCGTCCAGATATTGGCTTCCTCTATACTCACACTATGCCAGATCACAGTGACACGTACCACTATATGTGACACATTCACCTACAAGGAAGAAAAGCCATTTTGAACAGTAATATATCCCTCTCTTCTTCATTACGCTAGGGTAAAAGAAAGATCAGCAATTCAAATAACCAAAGTTTCTGTGCCCTATTGCTGAAAAAACTGTTTCAAAGAAGAAGGTTTAATTTCAAAGCTAATTTGGAAAGAAAAGATGCACCTAACAGTGTAAGAATATTGTGGAGTTTTTTCAGAAATAATTTTTTCTTAAACATTAAAAGTGAACTAAGGCCTTCCTTCACTTGTGTCTCTTAAATCCTGAAAAGTCCTATATTCAAGTATTATCAAGCATATGAAACTGTAACTTAAGAAGTATTACAATTTCACACCTAAAAAAAGCTTCCTGTGAGACCATCTCTGAGTCCTTTCTCAGTGAACTTGAGGGAAGGCAGCTGTGGGTTTTGCAGAGCTCCATGACCCCAATTCCCGATTCCCTTAAAGGAGCTAGAAAGCTGGTGTCCATGGATTTACCATGGCCCTTGCCTGCCCGACTCCTAGTTTGAGCCAGTTGAAGATTCTTTGTCAGTATTGCCTTGAAATTTCTCTTTTATGAAAAAAAAAAAAAACTGAGTGTCACTTTCTGTTTATGGGACCTACAAAGCTTCACTTCCGGTGATGGCTTCTTTTATGAAAAAAAAAAAAAACCTGAGTGTCACTTTCTATTTATGGGACCTACAAAGCTTCACTTCCGGTGATGGCTTCAGGGCATGAGTTAATGCCCTTTGAGTAAGTCTCTTCACATTTCTTTGTGACATTGGTTCTCCTTTTATGCCTCCAAAAGGACAATGTTAAAAAACAAAAATAGCACTAGCAAAAAGTTTGAATCTCGTGAAGAAAGTACCATCTTAACTGCAAGATATTATTTGAAATAAAGGAAAAACTCCCTTTTAATACCAGTATCTGGTATTTCCAATATTTGAAAAGTTAAATCTATTTAAGATGGCCAAGTGTTTAATTTGAAACATTTTATTCAGAAAAAATGCCTCATCCAGAACTATCAAAAACATTTTAGTGCATAAACCCTTCAGTCGAGTTAGGAACCCGAGCCATTGTTACAATTTTAGCAAGGAAAAGAAGAAAGCCACACAAACCACATCCTTCAAAAGACCTGGCCTGCGTTAAGAGCAGAGTTAACTTCACATGCTGTCCTCGTTTATAGTAACTGATAAACCTCTTTTCTTTAAGGTGCTGTGGTGAGTTGTTATTTCAGAAATTGTGAATCACTTGGATGTACGTCAGATCCCTGTCCCCACACAGCATAATTGTGATTCAGCATATAGATTTACAGTAAATTTACCAAAATTAGTAGATTAGAGCCAATTTATGGTAAATTATTTTTGCACCCACAACGTTTGCATAAGGTGTTATATCCAAAACCAAGGAAGATAATGTGGCGTTAGTGAACATATGCAGGAATTCTCCAGCTTGTAAGAAAAACACTCTTGGTGTATCTGAAATGTCATATGCTCCTACATGCCTGCTTTTAAATTCATATGTAGTTTCTCACCTTTATATGACTGTCATGTTTCTTCATGGTGCATGAACCCATGCAGTCAGTCTATTCCTTTGTCAGCCCCATAAGTATTGTCACCAGCTTCCTACAGACATAAGCATTGTGCATATCCTTTTAGAGAAGCCAAAGGAATGTGACTTTCTGTGGTTCATATCGCCCTCCTTTTTGAACATTCTCAAAAACTGTCCTCCATAGTCACTTTGTAACCTACTATGTGACAAACAAGCAAGTTGCATAAGTATGGATACGTTGGATAAAGAAATGACTCACATGACAGATGAGATGGAACAGGACAGGAAAAGATTTTAATCAAGCAACTAAAGACAGTGTTAATTAGCTTTCCCATAGCTGGCACATAATAGTCACAATTTAAAGGAGAAATTTAATGAGGCTCACAGTTTCAGGGCATTCAGTCCGTGGTTATGGTTGACTCCAAGACAAAAACATGATGGCAGAAGGAGATAGTGGAACAAAGTTGCTCAGTCATGATAGCTGGGAAGCAGAGCAGGACAACAGTACCAAGGAGGAAGAAGCCAGGGACCAAAGAGGAAGGAGCCAAGAACCAGAGTTATGCCTTCATGATCACCCAGACATTTCCAGAAGTGCACTTAGTAATCCCCTAGCTTTGCTTGTAATCCCCTAGCTTGTATTCAAGGACCCTAGTATAAATCATGGCATATCATGATTTATACTGATGGCTGTGTAACTTAAAACTTACAAATTGTGTGTTTCTGTTATTTTGATCCTTTTTTGGAAGAATTTTATTTGTATTAGTTTGGTTAAAAGCAATGAATGTGTAAAAATTTAAATATTTTTAAATCTGATTTTACACCTGATTAGATGACTCTTCTGCTCTGTACCTGGTTATAGTTTCTTTACAATATTTAAGTATGATAAATTTCAGGGCTGGGGATTTAGCTCAGTGGCATAAGTGCTTGCTTGGCAAGCGTGAGGTCATGAGTTCGATCCCTAGTCCAAAAAAAAAAGTATGATAAATTTCAATTTAAGTGAAATAAAAGGGATAGCATCCGAATTTACTTCAAACAGTGAATCCAAGTTTCTGTGTCAGTACTACAAAACTGTGGCAGTGTTCATGTGACTCTTTCAGTGAACCCTATTTGACATTGTCATTCACTACATTGTTAGGAGCTAGGGTTTTCTGGTACTTTGGAGAGCTTACTCTTCAGTAGCCTAAATCTGAATATGAATGACAAACCTTCTTACAAATATTACAGATCATTTAAACAGAGGTGATAGATGACCTCACTGGAAAAGAAAAAGAAAAAAACCCTTGCTTATAATTTTGAGAAGTAAAATTTATTGAAAATGTTCTTAATTATTTAAAAAAACCCTTAAAAAACCATCAAAATATACTTAAAAATTCAGATATGCAAAAGTAATCTAAAAAGAAAGAGTCACTCACTCATTGTATTCAAGGACCCCAGAGGTAGGATTTTTGAGTATCTCCTTTTATCTTTCTTTGCAAGTTCACAGCAGTGATAATTTAGTAACTTTAAAATATTAAACAGAGTAGGTCATTTTCACATCAAACCCACATTGCTGAAAACTGGCATTTTATGTTGAAACTCATCTGTCCCCAGGACTTTTCTGTGCTGGTAAAGATACATTATTCCATGTGCATATGCATGAATATTATATTTAATAACTATAGTCATAAATATAATAACAACATCTGACATTTATAGGGCACTTACTCTGTGCCACGCCATGTTCTGGGCACATTATGTATTTTAATGCATTCAATCTTCATAGTAACCCTATGAAGTAGACATTGTTATTGTCCCTGTTTGATGGGTAGGGATACAGAGGGCGCCCCAGGGGAATACACAACCCACTGAAGGTCAAACAGCTATTAAGTAGGGAAGCCAGGATTTTGCCATACTGGCTCTCCACAGAGACCTAACCATGTCAAGAACAATTTTAAAATTCATGAAAGAGCTCTATTTGTACTTTCACTGTGAAGGAAAATAATTTGTTAGTTAAGGCCAGAAAAGTCCTATGGGACAATTAAGGCAGTAAATACCAACTGAGCCCAAGTCCCTGTTGCAAGGTACAGACTTCTAGAAATTCAGGAGCATTATTTCTGACACACACTAATGAATCAATGGAAGGTAGTGAATTTTACTAATTAGAGTTCACAGTAGAAATGTAAACAAGTCCTAATGAATGCATCTACTGGTTTTCAGAAAATCATTGCTCTCTGAATCCCTTTCCTTTATTGTCATTCTGTTTCTCCTCTGTTTTTCTCTCTCAATATAAAAAGTACACAAATCTGTTGTATTTTTAATGATGTATCCTTAAGAAAAGCAAAAATCTGCTTTATAGCTAAATATATTCAGAATTTTAAAAGTTACTCCAGATTCTAAATTGCCTTCCAAATACCACTGTGCCTCGAAAATTTAACGTTGGTGTGGCCACACTAATGTGGGATGTTCAAGTACACTAGGAGGACATTTGCACTCCTGGCAGCACACTGTTCCATGTGGTAAACTACAAATGCAAGCCCTGTCCCCATCTAAGGCATCCATTTCCTGTCAAGTGTGTGCTTGGACAGCTCTGTGGTCCTCAACAAACCACCAAGACCTCCCTTTTCTCACAGAGGGCAAACGTCAAAGGATGGCCTTGCAGCTCATTTTGGGGGATGGCCCTACCAGACAATGTGTGCATCCTTCCTCTTTGAGAAGCAGACTTGGAGAATGCAAAGCTTCACTGTGGTAGTCCACACATTAAAGAGAATCTCCTTCTGTACTCACACAAATCAACCCACCAGGTATAGACAATGTGATACAAAGGCAGAGTCCCAGACAGATACCAGGACAATGGGCTACAATTAGCTCAGTGATTGAAAGATTTGGCCCTGAAAACTACTGAAGTTATTCCTTATTTAAAAATTGACTGTTTCGAGTTTCTGGATTCACAAACTATTGTAAGCTTTTTATTCTTAAATACAATTTTAACTCTTTGCTTTACTTTCACAAGAACGGGTCACCTTTACAACTAAATTGTTACACAGATCTTTAACACATAAAATAGATAGAGAAGCCAATTTGAGTTTCAGAGTCACCCAAAGTGATACGCATATTTTTAGAAATACAAAAGAAAACAAAATATATAGATAGTTCCATCAGCCAAGTGACAAACAATATTTGTAGATGCTCTGAGAAATATACTATTTCATATGCAAATACACAGAATTCTCTGCAAAAATACTGGGATATTTTGACAGTCCTTCATGTACATATTTAATAACTTTGCAAAAATCATTTGCATCTTAAAGCACCAAGAAAATAATCATTAAGTAGAGGTTTGATTTTACATGTATCAACAGAATATTGACATTGATTATTCCTTTCAATCAGTTATGGGAAAATCACAGCAAAGCAGTGAATAACTGTGGTTGTCTCATTTTTTTTACTTTTAGCAGACAGAGCAGCATGCATGCTGTGGGTATATTTTTGAAAACTGGAAAGTTGATAAGTAAGTGTCACTGAGTCGTACATTGAATGTTTCTCTATTAGCCAAGGCACATGAGCGTTACCCTGTCAGTCTCCACTTCCAAGAGCCCTGATACAGCTGTACCCTCAGACTCCAGCTGAAACCACTTCATTTCCAAGATCGAAAGAGCTCGGTGTCTTATTGTGTCACTAATCAATGCAGTGGACAATAGAAGGACATTCAGAGGAACACTCCAAAGACCATGCACTGTAGTAGTAGGAAACCTTGTGAGAATGTATACCTTACAAATCAATGTTTGACTTAACACCAACAGGCAAAATTTTAGTGTTTCCTCCTGGTTGAGCAAATGTAAAATTCATTTATCCAGGGAGCCACTTGACCAAAAGCCATGTCTGTGTTACCTAAAGAAGCAGGCAAAAATCCTAGAGATCATCAGGCCCTCTGTTTCCACTCCCTTGAATGCCCTTCTCCAGGTACATCTGCTTAAGTTCCTTCTTAGAAAATGAGATGCATGTTTCAGAAACAAAATACCAAGACTAATCAAAAATTTCCTCTTTACTCATCCTTTTCTACCCAAAGCAGGGTGAAGCCACATTCTCCTCTGACCCATCTGCTTTTGCACCCTTTGTCCATGGTGGGATGAATTCAGATATTTAAGCAATTCATGATCCATGAGCCTTTTATACCTGTGTATACACAGACATGTTTGCACCAACAGTAGCCCAGCTCTGTGAGCCTGCTGGTAGTGGGGGTGTTGGAACAGAGGAAGTCTTTGCCCTTTGTCGTGCAACTTTCTAGGGGTTTTAGTGGGCCATAATGAGCCCAGTCATAGTTCTCAGCTCCTTTGAGGAAGATTTAAAGAGAAAAATCATCTTTTAATTAACTTCAAGTCTGCATTATTTCGAGACGATGATCTCTCCTAGAAGGTTGCTAGAAGGTAGCATATCTTCTAGCTAAAGTTTATTTTATGATCTAGGAAGCTCTACATAAATATCAGTATAAGGTGCTTAATAATCATCTTTTCACCAAGAAAAAGAGAAAACTCCATAAATGCAATCCTTAGGCTAGGAAAAGGGAATTTATTCCAGCGTCTCATGACGATATCCCCTTTTGCATAGGATGAAACTTCGTGATAGTCTAGCATCGGGCTCACAGACTAGAATTCCACTTAATAAATGCTATGCCAGAGGGGGTTGATAGACTGTCAGGCTGGGGTAGATTTGTGGGTGTCTTCTCCCAACACTATCACAACTCCACTTCTCACCCACCAGAAAAAGTCATTTGCATCAGCTAATATATCACTTAGCAAGTGGTCAAGTGGTCCTATAACATTAACCCAGGCATAAGCCCTGTTTCCTTTTAGCAGCCCTGTTCACCAGCCCTGTTTTGCAATTTGTGTCAGCTGATGACCAGAACACATAAAGAAATATAATTCTCAATTTTCTCTTTTCCAAGAGCATGGAATTACTCACTTGGAAGTGAGTAATCCTCTGGGAAGCATTTAACCTAAATTTTATCTTAGAATCACCCAAGGGACTTAAACTGACACACAATGCCATCATAAATGAGAAGAGATAAGCAATGAGATTTTTCAGTGCCCTGACTTAGTATCAAAAGGAGAACCAGAACAGGCTATTTTGAAAGATTTACTGTGGAGCCATCAAATCTCTTAGAGAGATTGAATGTGGCATCCAACATGTAAAAAATCTCCATTACTGTTTAATTAACAATGACTGTAACAGTGCAGTCTTCTCACTGCCGTGAAGTAAGGATAGCTTAAGCAGCAAGCCCTAGGGTATTGTGGACTCTCTTAGTGACAGCTTCAATTCCCCACTCACCACATAGTGCAGAGTCTAATTTAGATGTGAGAACAGGTGGGATAGGTGTGCGGAACATGTGGGATGGAGCTGAACTTTTGCCTCCAATCTCCTTCCCCCATTTTCTCCAAGTCTAAATTAGCAATTTATTCATTGTGAAATTTCAATCTTTATACAGCTCTGTAAGCGTCCTAACACTGAAAAGAATGTTCCTTTGAGCTCTGTTACTAGTCTTACTGTATGTATCCAGCATTTCATTCCCCTGGGTACCGAAGTACAGATGCCACCTTGTGGCTGGGGTGGGACCAGTATGTTTCTGAGTAAAGAGGTAAAAATTAGAAGTTGTTCACAAAGTACCTAGAGGAACAAGAGCAACAATAAGGTGTGTCAAGGAAAAGGCAAGTGTGTGTGAATGCGGTAAATGATTACTCTCAAGTGAGGTCTGAAATAGCAATGTTAAGATTTATGGTACCTGAAAATTTTGGCTTGTCGTCAAGATAAGAGTGTGCTCTACTTAAAAAGGATTAGAACCAGGAAATTGGATCTGAGAACAACTTTAGAAAAAGCAGATGGGCACAGTTTTGCCTGAATTATTAAGACAATCATCACAGCATTTGCACTTCCATACTTTGAAGAAAACTGAGTTCAGTGCAAACAATAGGCAGTGAATGTCACCAAGGCCAGATCATTGTTTATACCATTGCCTTGTACATCCAGGACCTTGGTTAGTCTCACATCATATGTGAGGTATTAAAAAATCAGCCAATGAGGTTTTTAGGTGCAAATTCATGCACAAACATGCCAAAGGCCCCTATATCCCTATATTTGATGGGTTACTGAGTCTATTGAATCTCAAGAACCCTTGAAAATTAAGGGTGCTCAAAAAGTCTGCTTAGCACAGACTGGTTGAAAGTTCAGTGACCTCTGACAAGCCAACCACACCCTGCAGAGCACCCAGCCTTGATTTGGATCGCTGCCCCTCAAGGACACTAGGTCTAATGTCACACGTAGTACCCTCTGCTAGTAGGAACATGCTCAAAACCATGGTTTGCCTCTGCAATAAGCGAAGTGTGGACTGGAGAGGAATAAATCAAAGCTTGATTGCAATCTCCAAAAGAGCGGGCTCTGTCTCATCACCTTTGATGGATGAAGTAGAACATCCTGTTCTCACTCACCTCAGAATGCAGTCAGTGATGACTTACTGACTGTTGCAGGATTAGATATTTTCAGGCCCCGCTCTGGAGTCAGAAACCCAGGTTTGACCATCCTCTACATCATCAATCTCAACACCTGTCTGATCTGCACCCACTAATGGCTCAACTCTTTTTCAGGATCCAGTGAGCAAGTTCAAGCTGCACCCCATAGCATACGAGCAGGTGGTACCCAATATCCCACCTCCATTCCCTAGCCAGCCTAGGGTTTAAAAATATACAATAGCTAAATGATTTTGACAGTCTTTTCATTAGTTATTTCAAAACAGAATAGGTTCTTCTGAAATTAATCCATTTTTAAAAACTTCTTTGTTTGCTTTTTGTCTCTTTTATTTTTAAGGAAATAAAAGTTAAGATTTGTTTTTTCCCCTAGGAAAATCTCTTTTTTGTGATGGAGTATCTCAACGGAGGAGATTTAATGTACCACATTCAAAGTTGCCACAAGTTTGACCTTCCCAGAGCCACGTAAGAGCCCAATAAAGGGTGGGGGGGGGTGTTTGTAACAGTTTGTGCAAACCCAGCACTGAAAAAATATTTTTCCAGTGTGATATTCTTTTTACCTCCTCATTTAGCATGCCTAAATCCCAGGGCCATGTAAACCTTTGGGATTACTGTATTACCAAACAAAGTAATCATTTTCCCTGTTTATAAAACTGAAATTTGTGTCTCTTTTATTTCTCCACGTTTTGAGAACAACTTAGTTTCGTGAGGAACCACCTCAGTCATAAATAAGCACCGAAGCAATATTTGCTTTTTGGGAAGAAGGCAGTCAAATGAAACAGAAATAGTGAAAGCCACCCCAGGGATGAAGCTCTTAGCTGAAGCCTTGCGTGGGAAGCCCAATGCAAAAGCTTGAAGCATCTGGCTTCTGGGGCATGAGAGGAAGGAAACTGGAAGAGGCATTTGCTCAATGTGAGAAGAAATCTTCCTCTTCTTTGGCATCAAACAGCAATAGATGCCAGTGAGAGGGTACAGGCTGTGTCTACCTGGTAGGGCCATTGCAGGGTCCCATCAGCACCTGCATACACTGTCCTTCTGGGTCCTTCCTGTGGCCTAAACCCTATGACATTCAAGTAAAGCAAACTGTGCCATCAGGCTCCTCTAAAGTGACAGGTCCGTGCTAGTGTGCTTTGCTGGGTGCTGGCTAACCTTTCACTCACCTCTGCGTGAACACTTAGAGTGACTTAAGTTGAAATGGTTTGAAAGGTGGTCCATTGGTCCTACCAAAACCCTGGCTAAAACAGCACATTCATTGCCTCCAGGAATCCGCAGCAAAACACCCAGAAATCATTTTCTGGGATTCCGGCTGCACAGAAATCACTGAGCAGTTTTGTTAGAAAGGACCAAATGATGGTCCCACTGTCCTCCGCTGGCCCCATGCATGAAGTCAGTTTGGACACATGCTGTCCATTTTGCTCTGAATACTTTCCAGGAGGAAGATCTTTGCATTTCCATGAGACCCTGCAAGCCTAACTTCCAGGAAGCTCCCTCTTATATCTGACCTTAATGCCACTAAAGATATGCTCACTCATTTCCTTTAAGCCTGTCACCATTGAAGATCAGTAACTTATCACTTTCCATCTTCTAGTACCCTTTTCTCCACCTCTCAGGCTGTATTTCTTGTGCGGGCCAAATATTGTCAATATAAAAATAAGCCAGCCAGATCTATTCGAAATCACTGTGCATTGCAGAACTATGAGCTTGAAGCAGAGTTTCAAATAAAAGCATAACTATTTTCCTACTGTGCTATATCATTACATTTGATGTCTGTGTGTGTTTTATTAGCAGCAAATGACAGTACAAGCATTATATTTTATAAATAAGCATGAACTACAGGAGAGGCTGGTGTAAGACCCCATCTCTGTTTCATACACTCAAGGCTCTGACTGGATGCTCTGACCCTTTGTTTTCTCAAGTGTAGAATGAATAATACTTTCCTTCTTAGGATTAAACAAAATTATGTGTGTGCATCATTCAGTCAAGCATTAAACATACATAAAGCATCAGACTGGCTTTGGGGACTGTATTTTGTTCTGTTAACACATTCGTGTTAAACCTTGGCTCTTTCCCTTAGATTTTATGCTGCTGAAATCATCCTTGGTCTGCAGTTCCTTCATTCCAAAGGAATTGTCTATAGGTAAGTTATGCTCTTTGGAAACAAATACTAAGGTGTGTGATTTCCTGGCCCAGGTAATTTAATCATTGCACTTCAGTGATGTGAAATTGCCAGTAAGTAAGATTTTGTTAGAACATTCCCCACCCAGGCCTCCTACCAATCATGACTACATGAAAGGTGATTGGATAGCAACCAGGTAAGCAATTACAATCTCCAAAGCAAGAAAGTTCTAGTCTGATTTTGCTATTTATGCTGGTCTTTATTCTTATTCTCCCGTCTACTTCCTTTCTGTCATTTCATTCCAGCACTCTCCTTTCTCATATCTTATCCTTTTATGCTCTCATTTGTACCTTTGTACCTCTTGATTTTGTTCATATTTACTTGGACCACCTTGAAATACTTTTGCAATATTCTCCTTTTGTGTTGAGGCTTTTTTCATACATACATATAACACATTTTGATCATTCCATCCCCATTGTGAAATCTTCCCTCTTGTTTGGGGGAGGGAAGTTCGGGGACACTCACATAACCATGAAAACCTGCTGTCCTGTGCCTTGCAGAAGTGCACAGAACACTCCTGGTGTCCTCTTTCAGGACCAAAATTTCTCCATTCTGTGCTGTCATTTCATGCTCTGCTGCCACAGCTCTCAGATGGAAGCTATTGTGTTTCAGTCTTCTTTCTTCTTTTCTCAAAACTCAGTTGACACTTACTTAACATACAAATCTTCAAAGGCTTAGTTGTCAGGTTTCCAGCACACTGTAGATTAGAGTGGGGGAAACAGAAAAAGATAAAGAGAGGAACTGAAGGAGAGACCAGCTAAGCTGCTGAAAACTCAGAGGGACCTCTTCTGTGACAGACTCATAATGACTGAGAGTCACCAATAAAGGCTTCATTGTGTTCCACTCAGATTGTTGAAACAGCAAGCTGCACAGAGAGTTGGTTAATACTGAAGCTTTGGTGCTTACAGTGTATACTGCCCTTATCTGGAAAATTCCCTTAAGGGGGAAAGACCCCTTCATTTCCGGAGGTTCTCAGTGTGAGCCTGCAGTATTTAGCATCACAGGAAGCTAAGGGAAGCTTTGGGAAGCCAGGCTTCTTAAACAGGTTTGTGTGTGTGTGTGTGTGTGTGTGTGTGTGTGTACACATAAAATCTGTCTATAAAATAATAGAAGGTGTTTAAAATAATAACGAAGGTGTTTTATCGCTTTTTAAAATCTCTGTCAAGTTGAAACTCACCTTGATCAGGATCCATAAGTTTTAAATTTTTTTATATATCTATAATGACTGTGATATCTAAAATACACTTAAACACTTGGATGCTAAGAAGCTTATATTGAATGGGTGGGTGGATATATAGATGGATGCATGAATGGAAAGAAGAAAGGAATCAAGACATATGAGGGTGGGAAAAATCAAGAAGATCAGCAAAAAAAGGCAGAGGTCTAAAAGTTGGAAGGCAGCTCCCTCAACCATATCTGTTCTTCCCTACCCCAGTGCTTCTTTCTATCATTTTCTAAATTGTTGGTCACATGCAACAAAAAGATCAGTGAAGGTCTGTAAGTAGTATTATCATCACAGTCAACACATGCCCAGTTTAGAGCTCGTATTCTGTCCATGCAAAAATCATGTTAGGTCTTCTTCTACACCAATAAGACAAAATGTTGGGCTTATTTGGTGTGATCATAAAGTTGTAGGAGATTTTTGAAAGCTATCATCAAGTAATTAAAAATGAGGATGGTCATTGATCCTGATTTGCATGCTGATTGTTACAGACCGAAGGCTGCATGTAAGCAGGTTGGTAGCAGAACATGAGTGCTGCTGATGTGCTGACTGACTTGCTGTAAGATGTTCAGCTGCTTGTGTGTAAATTTAAACTAAACTTTTTAATTTGGCAACTGATCTAACATGTAGTTTTTATTTTCTTCTTTTGATTAAATACAATTATGATTTTCTGGGTTCACAAAACTGACATATTAGTTTTGAAGGGCTGTTATAAAATAAATTTACCACCAACTTAGTGGCTTAAAGAAGGAAAACTACTCTATCACAGTTCTACAGGTGCAAAGTGTGGATTAAGGTGCTAGCACAGTCACACTTGCATCAAAGGCTCTGGAAGCCCCTTCCTTGCCTCTCTCAGTCTCTCATATCTCCTGGCCTCCTTGGCTGTGGCTGCATCACACCAGTCTATCTTATACATGCCCTTCTCTGTACACGTGTACCCTCTGTGTGTCTCTTAGAACAGTCCTGGACATATTTAATCCACACACACAGCCCAGCATGATCCCCTTTTGAAATCCTTAATTATATCTGCAAAGACATTTTCTCTTTTAAAAAAAGTCACATTATCAGAGAGCTGGGGATTAGGACATAGGTATTAGGACATAGAGATGTCTTTAGGGACCACCATCCACCGTCCAGTCCTCCACAACTGATATTATAGATTTTCTGCTGAATTACAACCCTTTGCAAAGCATCATGGTGGCCACAAAATATGCAGAGGACCTAACCCACAGATGCCACTTTCTGGAGTTAATATGTTGTAGAATTACATGAAAAGGCAAAAGAAGTAGATTCTTTTTTAAAAAAAAATCCAACTGGCTATGATATAATTAAAAATTTAAGTGCAGAGGGAAGAAAAGACCTGTTTAGAATTGAGTAAGGGAGAGGCATCTGCCAACAAAAATGTCTAAGCAGAAGGTAAATTTTTTAAGAGGGAGAGGCTTTGCAAGTGGAGGAAGTGACTCCAGAGGAGACACAGAAATAATAAAGGGAAGGACAAGTAGAAAAATATTAAACAAATGTCTCTAGGTTTAACTAAAAGCCTGTTGTTGAACAGTCACAAGACCAGAGGCCTTGAGATAGAGAAGCAGGTGCACCGTCACATGGTTTCACCACCTGCTGGTGGGGCTGTAAAAGAAGTGGCTTTTTCCAGGAGTTTAAAAGAACATGAATATTGATGACCAGTATCATAAATCTGCATAAACAAAAGTTAGGTCTCATTAAGAACCTGGAAGCAAGAAGGTAGACCATTCAAAAACCAGGGCACCATCTCACTTGTCATCTTCATTTTCTGCTCTTGGTCTACCTACTTCATTGTTTCTTCTTTTACGAACTAGTCTTCTCTTTCTTAAAGGACATGCGAGAATCTAAGGCCACATCAGCCTGAATGTGCCCAGTTTCATCCAAGGGCATGCTAGAGCCAGTGCCATAGCAGCTCTGAGACCTAACCAAGACATGTAAGAGTGTCATATCACAACTCAAGCATCTAAAAACAGAGAAAATAAATGATCCAGTCAATCCACTGGATCAAGTCAATCCACTAAATATTGCTTACTTTACCCTCTGGGAGGAGAACCTTCAAGCAGAGAGCTTAAGAAAGTCCTAATCTAAAAATTCCATCAAGAGATAAGAACAATGGCTATTCCTACTCCCACCCAAGTCATTTTAGCTGACCAAGAAGGGCAGTGATCTCCGATATAGCCACACGTCCTAGATTTAAAGAAATAATTCTTAGAAAGCTCAGACATCTGAAGAAAGACAGATGTGAATAAAAAAACTAGAATTTGTGAAACTGACTAAAATCAACAATATAAAAGTTTTTCAAAATTGATGGCAAGTGAAATACTTAAATTATCCTTTAAAAATCAATTTTGTAGATGCAGAATAAGAAATGTAAATAGTGTCACCGTGTAGGTTTTGGCTTATAGTAAACTCACTATCAACCATTGTTATGATGAAGTTCCTAAAACAAGGGTGGAATATATTAGTCCTCTACAGCAAAAAGCCAGAGAATCCTAAGAGAAGCTGACAGTGTCACCGAGCCTGCACCAGTCAGCTCATCCACCTGGAAAACATCGCTTCCATTCTGAGTGACACCTCTCAGGAAGAAAACTGAAAAATTCTAGATATTTAAAGTGTCCAAAATCACATTATATGAGAAACAATGTCCGTGAGCTTGATGAAGCAAAGATGAGAGAAAATTTGATGGCAGTTTCAAATATTTAGGGTATTATGTGTAATGATAATACTATAAAGACCAGCAGGCAAAATAACAAGAAAGCACAACATGGCAGGCTTATTTTTAAAAAGTTATCAGTTACACCTGAGAATAGAATGAGCTATTTTAAGAGGAGTCTGGTTCTCTAAGGAAAGAAGAATGTATTGAATGATGTCCTGTTGTTGGGACATTCTGTGACTGGGGGTTTCTGGTTCTAGAATGGTTCTTCACAGATTATGAATGGCTTTTTTCAACTAGACTTGGAGTTAGGTACAGTCTAATTTATTCACAAAGACCAAAACGTGGTAGAAAATAGCACACTGTAAGTATATTTTTAGGTCATTCCCACTTTATCCTTAGCTCCACAAAAGGTCCTGGGTTAAAGATTGCTGCTCTTCCTCCCTTACATAGAGTTGTAGTACTTGATAAAAACAGAAAGAAAATCAGCAGCAACAGCCAGCACCTTGAGCAATGAGCTTTGTGTATGACCACTTTTTAGCAATGCACCTATGTACATGTTGTGCAGCATTAAACATTACCCTGCACCAAATGCATCACTGGCCCAGAAGGCATTGCACTGTTAAACCTCTCTTCGCATTCAGACATTGTTTGTGAAAGCCCTCTCTGCAAATCATGGATGCTGCACTGAGGAGATGATCCAAAACACGCATGCATTCTCTCCCCTACCAGGTCATGCACACAGGAAATATCTCGAGATTCACCAGTTGCTGAGTGGAGCATACAAGGCAGAAGTCTATCAGAGGGTCAGGCCCATGGCAGCTGCCAGGGGAGACCTGAGCATGAGCTGTGGGTCCAGGAGTGGACACCAAAGAGCAGCGAGCAGGGTGTGTGGAGCAGAGCTGTGGTCTGAGGATCAGGTGGCAAGGAGAAGGAAGGGCTAGCTAATCTCCCCCTTGGGCACCACGTCAGGCCATGATGAGACTAGCTGCCTTGTTCCTGTGACAATGTTCTTCTAATTGCATTTACTAGTGTGGGACTTAGCTTTGCTTCTGTTTTTCAGGGACCTGAAGCTAGATAATATCCTGCTAGACAAAGATGGACACATCAAAATAGCAGACTTTGGGATGTGCAAGGAGAACATGCTAGGAGATGCAAGGACCAACACTTTCTGCGGGACTCCAGACTACATTGCCCCAGAGGTAGGGATGCACTGCCCAGGTTGCCCCGCAATTGCTTTTTCCCAGCTCAGCATTCCTGTGCCAAGTTTTTCTACCTCCCTGTTGAATCAGATGGTTTTCAGTATTTGGGTTCAAATTTTGTAAGTTGTTTTTTGAAATATTTGCTAAAAGTGGCTGCAAATATGGGTTGTTGCTTGATCTTATGGAGGATGCTACTCTAACTAAGGCCAGCACCTCCCAGGGGCTTGAAGAGTCCAGTACTCTCTTTCAACTGTGGCTCTAACTTACAGCAGGCTTAAAATATGCTCATGCTGCTCAGACCAACCAGAAGGAGCAACTGATGAAGAACAAAGTGGAAACAAGTGTTCAACTAGGGGGGTTTCCTCACAGGGTGGAAGACCAGCTTGGTGATTTCCACGCCTCCTTGTCAGTGAGCGCTGAGTGCTTGCCAGAGACTCTCTAACCCCATTTCCTCTTTGACGCCACAATTGTAACTGCAAACATTAAACAAGAGAGCTGCTAAAAGTTAAACCTCACAACACCCAAGATTATAATAATAGTAAACAGCAATAATAATCATTATCATCTCAGCACCTTTAGGAATGGTATTTGCTCAGAAGTCATCCAGCCATCCAACTAAACCCTATTTTTCCAGAAACTTCCACAGCCTTCCACTCCAGATTAGATTGGATTACATTGGATTGGATTAGACTGGATTAGCTGACATCCTTTCCTTGTAGTTACTTGTCCTTCTTGCCTTTTCATCTTTGAATCTCCCTACACAACTAAATGTTGGCGCTAAATTTGGTACTGCTTCATAAGCATCTTTTTAAACTTTTTATTTCGAAATGATTGTAGATTCACAAGAAGTTGTAAAAGTAGCACAGAAACGTCTCCCATATGTCCCTTCACTCAGGTTCCCCCAGGGTTTCATGCTGCGTTGCTATGGTACAGTATCAAAACCAGGATTCCGACACTAGTACAAAATGGATATGATTCTGTGTCATTTTCTTGCACAGGTAGATGCAGGTGATCTTCCCTTTCTATGTAAAGAACAAGTGCAGACATTGGCACTAAATAGCTTGAGAAAGAATGGATGGATGGCTGAATTAATAAGCATGTGAGTATGTGACAGTTGTCTGAGGAAGGCAGTGATAGGCCTCTGAGTCCCAAGTTAAAAGAAATTAAGCAGCAAAGTCCTGTCACCACACAAGCAACTGTGGCATTTGGAGTCTAAGAACTGTATGATTTTGCCCTGTGATGGTGAGTATTTAATTTTAATTTAACCTTGTTTAAAGGCAAGGTTGATTTTTGTCCCAAAACAAATTCTGACTTTTAATGAGAAGGAATTGTTAAGCTCAAAGAGCTTTGCTCATTGATTTAGTAACTTTCCAATATTAGAAATCTGTGCCTTTTTAGGTTAGCACAATCACATATCAATACAGTAAACCATTTCATTTGAAGTGGTCAAACTAATTAAGGTACAAGTGGAGGAGATCTCAGAGCAGAGATTCAGTTCAACACTGGATTTCCTTAGGGATAATTCTCAACTGTATTCACTCAACTCAGGCCATATCACTGTCATTACCATCAGAGGTCTCCTTTGACGTCTTCTCAAGCTCATCAAAGCTGCCTCAGTTTCTTCCCTTTCTACTCTAGGACAACTTAGTATGCTTGTCTTGCTCTTTTTCATACCCATCAACAAACACTTTGTGCCATATCTTTCCCTTGGCAAGCCTTCTTGATTCTGTTTTCTTCTAACTCTTCCAGAATTTACATTCAGAGACATCCTTTTCTCTTTGTAATTTCTCTTTTTCACATTTTCAAGCATGCTTGTCTCCATGTGATTCCATGCTCGGCCCTAGTCTCTTACTGAGTTTTTTCCAGATTTGTTTATGACAATGGTTTTAGTTCCAGAACCCAAATGGCCAACACACACATCTTGGCCCAAATCCATAAGTCTGTATTCCTACTTGAGATCTCCCAGGAAATGTCAGAAGCCTTCCAGAACAGGTCCCAGACTCGCTGTCTCTGTTGAACTCATCTGGTCACCTTCCTTATTTTTAACCTATCTTTATTAATCACGTGTCACACATCCAGTCATTCACATAGAAAACTATGGATTGTATCTATGTTTTCTCCTTACTCCCCAAATCCAACCAAACAGTAAGACTTCCTGCAATTGACCCTCCCATGTCTATTTAATGCTCCTTCAATCTTGTGACCAAATCAGGGCTCTCCCTTTAATCTTTCTATCAAAAAGAATCCCTTTGGCTCACTACTCAAAGAATCTCCAGTTCTTTCCATGCTTACTGCAGCTAATGTAGTCTAAGACCTTTCACATGACTTCCCTCCATCCCAACTCATCACCACACTACTTATGCATTTTCAAAGAGGTACAACATAAAAAAATCTATAATATGTAAAATTAAGGCAAGACCATCACTGACAATTGTGGCTTTAGTATATATTTCAAAGCAATGTTTTTAACATGCACAGTTATTTTAAGTCAACCTCTTGTTGGTTAAAACTTAACTGACGAGAGCTTCACTGTTTTTAGTTTCCTCATACATGACTGGCAAAGAGCTTGTACGAGGAGAGAGATATCAATGATACTATTTTCTCAGGCTTTGCTTATGTTTGCATTATTTGTTTCAGCATTATCTTTAATCCAGATGTTATGTTTGCATTATTATGACCATATTATCTTCAACCCAAACCACATTGCAGATAAGTTTTTAAGTACTTGTCATATCATGGAAACTTGTTTAGTTAAAACACCACCCAGGATGGCAAGACACCATTGGATTCATGAAAAATAACACTACTAGGTAACCACCAAGCTGCTTCTGAGATGGGGTTTCTCATCCTTCCCTCAGGGTACCTCACTTGCTGCTTACATTTCTAAAGGATGGCATTGATGTCATTTGCATGGCACCTATGACTAAAGAGTACATTTTTTATTTTAGATTTTTTAAATGAATATAAATACAGTTCCAATTTGCTTCCTATGTCTTGTGGAATAACATGGTCACCCCCAGTTGCATTCACCTCTTTGGAGGCCATTTAGCTATCAAACTTTTGGATTTGCTAGTATAAAGTGCAAACCTGTCACTCCAGTGCTTTGAGCCTTTAAGAAGTCTTCATCAACAACTGCATATAAGTAAAATCCAGCCCATAGGTTCCTAATTATAGATCCAATCATATTGAAGTGTGTATCTACCCTGACTGGGCCAATTCTGTGCTATCTCTGCCCTGACACGTCCTGTTCCCTTGGCCTATGGTCACCCTCGCCTCCCATCATCTTCTCCCTAAAGATCCCCATGTTGTTTCCTTCCTGGTAAGCCATAGCATGTGTCTCCAGTTGTCTGGTAAACTAGAGACCAAGATTTGCCTACCCTGTGTCCTCTCAGGGCTCCAAGTAGCCTTCCCTGCACTATTTGCTGAGTGTTGGCCATGTGGGCAGGTACCCCAAGTCCATTGCAAACTTGTACTGGTTTCATTGTCTCTGGGGCTCTGTTATCGAATAACTTCTCCAACCTCTTCATCTGTTTTCACAAAATCCTTCCATTTTCAAGGCTCCACCCTCATGCCATCTACTGTGTGAAGTTTTTCATTAATGTCACTGTTTCACTCACTGTCCTCCCCTCTCAAAAGCAAAGCACATTTGCAGGTGATGAGGTCCTCTCTGCAATCTCATAGCCATCTGACCCCCTACGAGGTCTTCTGCATTCTCTGCTTTGGGATGTCTTTCTGAGTCTTTCCTTTTTTTCTCCCCTATCACAGTATTTGTTCTTCAG
Source organism: Dolichotis patagonum (assembly GCA_004027295.1). Taxonomy (NCBI): domain Eukaryota; kingdom Metazoa; phylum Chordata; class Mammalia; order Rodentia; family Caviidae; genus Dolichotis; species Dolichotis patagonum. Next base: position 22,323 of record PVJX010019935.1, read on the forward strand.
GGAAAAGACTCTCTCAGCAAGCCATCCAAATAAGGCACAGGGTTAAAGACACAGGAGCACAAGAGAGCTGAGACAAAGACCAAGGAACCCATCTGGTGGACACATCTCTCCTCTCAGGAGACCTCAAATCACAGAAATAATGCATTTCGGAGTGCCATCAGGAACAGTTTCTGAAAAATAGACTGTACTTCCCATGCCTGAGTCTCCTGAGATCTAACACTCCCCTCCAAAGATCCACTGTTCCCCCTGTGTCCCACTACAGGAGTGAGGAAGGTCTAAAACATATGGTTTGAGGCTTACCTTATTTTAACAAGCAATAAGGGCATGGTTACATGGGGAAACATTCAACTTTCTACTGCAGACTAACAGCACAATTAATCCATATGGGATTTCAGTACCTAAATACAGTTCTTGGAAAAAGTTAGGGTCACATGGAAACCAAATCAATATAGGTCCTGGGTGATTTGTCACTTAGTGTTAGAGTAGCGCTTGCCCCAGTATGTGCCAGTGCAGATGAGGGCAAGACTGCAGACCTTAAAACGCCCACTCCACAGACTGCAGGAGCTGCAGGTACAGGTCACAGTAAGCAAAAAGGAGGAACTTTGTGGTGATGCCACTGTCAGTACTTTTCTGGGTTTCTCCAGCTTAGATCCGTGCTTTGGAGAGGGACAAAAGAGGAAGGCTGGAGAAGGCTGTCTTTCTGAGTCTACCCTGGGACACCCCACTCTCTCTTTACCAGTACTGAGCAGTGAGCACACTAGAGAGAGGCAGAGGCCAGGAGATAACTTCATAAAATGAAAGGAGAATCATACAGCAATATCTCCAGAGACTGGAATTCAGAATATAGCTTTCAACCCGCTCACTAGCACCCATTAAGTAAAAAACATATGCCCCTGAGCCCAGCCATCCTCCCCGGGGATAACAGTGCCAGCTCAGAGAATTTTTCTAAGTAAAGGCACAATATCTGAAAACGCCTCTCATGTGTTAGTGCTCCTTCTGTTGGCATTCTGTTCTGTGTATGAATTTCCACTTTGATTTTTCCTCCTAGTGCAAGAATGAGATTTTTATGAGCAGCCCCTAGCCTCAAAGTCTTAATTTCTACCACAGCTGTCTCCTGTCCTCCAAATTTCTTTTCACTTGTTCTGCTAGCACTAAGCGGTTTTTGAAGATGTGTTGCTCGGAGGGGTTTCTTAGGCTCCCCCTTGTGGCAAGTCTGGGGACTCATGCGTGAACGTGGCCTCTAATGGCACATTTGAACTAAAATTATTTGTACTGTGAGGCATGTGCACACTCTACCTTCCAACAGTAAACAAAGAAACTGCTGAAAGTCAGCACACAAAACCCCTTTTATTTCCAGTGATGCTAACAGGTGAAAGGATCGAAATTTTGTAGAAAGTCAGGATTTCAGACTTCAAACGTTCCCTAGCAGAGAAGGCAGACCAGTTCTCCCTAGAACCTGCTTGATAGCTACATGTAGCTTAAATAAATCTCTGATTTCTAGATCTGAACAACTGCGATTAGAAGTTTGACTTCTGCATTCAATAGCTGTGACTAGCTCAGCTTTAAGGGTAGGACTTGGTCAGATAGTCTTTGGAGGCTGACTTCTTACAGAGATTTTATGCAAAGATTCAGGACAGCAGAAACCTGGCTTGGTTTAGATGTTCATGTCAGAGGACTGAAAAACGTAAGTCACATACAAACTCTATTAGGCCCAATATTTGCCACCCAAGTCCTCACACTAGAGATGGGAAAATGAAAGTTAAGGGCATGGTTTGTTTTCTTAAAACCAGAAGCAAAGGAGAAACTGAAACTCTAAAGTGTTTACTCAAACTCAGAAATTTTGGCATTGTGAAGTCATTTTGATTCAGTCATCAGTGCGTCAAAAGAGAGTTTCCAGTGTGATCTTTGTTAGAACCGTGTATTACCGTCAGCACGCGTGATTTACTGAGTGCCCTTGAGAAGGCAGAGCATCATCTGTCGTGATCTTCATCTATTAATTGCCTTTCCCTTTTGGTTGCACAGATCTTGCTTGGTCAGAAGTACAACCATTCCGTTGACTGGTGGTCCTTTGGTGTTCTTCTCTATGAAATGCTGATCGGTCAATCACCTTTCCACGGGCAAGATGAAGAAGAGCTTTTCCACTCTATCCGCATGGACAATCCCTTTTACCCACGGTGGCTAGAGAAGGAAGCCAAGGATCTTCTAGTGAAGGTAAGAAATGAAATCAAGATTTTTATATGATTAGCATTAGGTTTTGCTGTTACTATATCCATTAGTTTAAAGGTTCTAACTCATACATGATAGGACACACATTTCTTGCACTGAACTGAATTTAAATTGGATCCACACTAGGTGTAATAACCGAGGCACGGAATCCTGGGTATGAAAGTGAGTTTAAGGTACACCCTTCTTGTACTCTATCTATAAAATAATGCCCAGGAACTAGTTCCATGACTCTAAAATGTCATTATACATGGAGATGCAGCTGAACCATTGATCAGTAATAGTTTGTGACTCAAAACTCATTCTTTTGATTCCTGTATAAAAAATATTCACTCCAGTTCATCATTTCCCTGCCCTGGTTGAAGCATTAGACAAGGTCCATGATTTTTCAGCTCACTCTTGAGTACAACATAAATTTATCACCCCTCTTATGTCATAAAAACACTGCCTCAGTTGAGAAATTAAATTACCTAGTCCAAGATATAAGTTGTCATATAGATCTTAATATGAAAGCTATGAGTCCTGCTCTCATTCTTCTTGTCTGAGCAGTTACTCACCTTTGGAGAAGCAACTGTAGTCACGTTTCAGTTGAATGTGTCCTTGTTTTCATCTTTTCTAACTCTCCAATATGCTTCACACTGTACCATGTTGAAGCCAGGAAAGGTTAAAAAAAAGATAAGGAGAAAGAAGAAGAGTTCTTATGGGGCTGGATCGCTTCACACTCTTTGAACTTGGCAGATGTTAGAGCTGAGACTTTTGTGAGGCACTGTGTAGGTTCTTTGGAAATACTTACACTTACACGTGAGGACATTTTTGGCTGAATCCTTTGAGATACAAGCTACTCAGCCCACTCCGTAGCACTGGTACTATACCAAAACCAGTTAGGCAGCACTTTCTTCCCAGTTTGTTGTCTGCCCAGCATATTGTCTTAAATACTATTTTAAATGTATGTAGACAAGCTCTGTGCTGCATGCCTACCTGTTTTGCCCTGGAATACTGATGCATCCTTCACCATAACAAACTCTGAGAGGGGCAATTGTTACCATCTTAGCAGCAATGCCCAGAATTTACCATGAACACAGAAATCAGATCTCCATCCATGATAGTCAATCCATGAGAAGTGCTGTCTATAGATACAAGGCTCTGAGAATCCCACGCTATGAACTAAGAGCTCCCAAGGCACACAGGTGTAGACCTAAGAATACCTGAGAACCACCATTAAGAATTAGCACTTTCAGTAGAACTCCAATTTTCCTTTTCTAAGGATACAGAATACTACCTGTGTGGTAAGAGCGTAACAGGTTGTGAGGTGAATAGAAGTTACCCCAACACAGCATGCCAAATAGTTATCAAATACTAAATCCTCACGTTTACTGCATTGTCTCAGAAAACATTTGGATCAGAGAAACCCACCTGTAAGACCAAGAGCCCAGCAAACCTGCATATGCACCAAGAAGCAAACCAAGAATATCAGTGCTTGGGAAAAACATAGTTTTGAATTCTAAACCTCATATGTATGCTGGTTGAAAATTATTATTTAGGGAGATAATGTTTAGCCTTGCTTTTACTATATTAAAAAAATGAGAATAAGATTTTTCAACATCAGGTATCAGTGGATTTTAAATCAAAAGTTTGAAAAATATTTCCAGGCCTATCTTTTTTCACTAGTCTTTTTTTCTCTTGAAAAACTATCATAAGTTAAATTTAAGGGTATTACTCATCCACCTCTCCAATGCAAGTGACAGCTTGTCTGAGGCATTAGAAATGCTGAGGTAACTCCAGAGCTGTCCATGGGAATCAAAACCTTGAAACTGAGACGTGTTGAAAAAGCCAGCACAGTATGCCCAGCCCAAGGGTAATGGCAGTGGGTTTTTAAAAACCTGGGCCTGTTCCATTTGGTTTTCACTTCCTATAAGCCAAGCAAGCAATAAACTAAGAAACTCCCTGAATGACCAATTAAAGTCTCTTTTAATGACTGAACAAAATACATGTGAAATGAAAGCTCATTTCAAAATTAACCAATAAAAAAGATGACAGCAATACAAATAAGCTAGATAGGCTTGATTATAAGGTTTTATTTTCTGTAAAGGCAAGTCCAGTCGTTATTACCATTTACCTGACACTTGGCTCTGTGAAGGGCTCATTGTGACGCGTACACGTAGGCTCTGGCTGCACTAACAGGCCACAGGCTGAGCAACTGGAATAACAGACATTTATTTCTAACAGTTCAGCAGGTCACAGTTCACCGTCCTAGACCAAATTCAAACAGGATCCCTTCTGGTGAGGGTTGTCTTCATGGCTTAGAGATGTTCACATTTTTGTGTGTGTCTTTATGTTACCATGTAAAAATATGGTAAGAGAGACTGACAGGCATGCAGACAAACAGAGAAAACATTCCAATGTCTCTTCTTCATAAGAAATTAACCCTATTGGATCAGGGCTCCATCCATATGACCTCGTTTAATCTTAATTACTTTTCTGTAGTCTCCATATGTAATCATAGTGGAGGTTAAGGCTTCAACACGTGAATTTTGAGAGGATGTAACTCTATCCATAGCATGAGAAGCTCGGGCCAAATAAAACCCACTGAAAATGAAAGAGGTTAGGGTTGGGGGCGCTTTCAGGGGGCTGAGCACACTTTTACACTGAGAAGTTGTCTTCAGACGAGTCCCAGAACAGAAGCTCTGGGTCTAGATGTGGACCCCAACTCCTGCCAACACCCTGGAAAGACCAGCCTTCCCACTGAGCCTCTCAGTCCATCTCAAGCACAGAGTTCAGGAGAGCATGGAGGATGGAGCAGGGGCAGGGGCTAGGTAGAGCTCACCAAAAGCTGCCATGGAAGGAAGCTGCAAAGTGATAGTCTCAAAGAAGAATCTCAAAGCTGAGTAGGAGGAAAGGATTACTTCCAGTTGGGGGTGAAAAGATGAATATTTATGTGCACAGAAACCCAATCAACAATTACAAGGGACAAAATATTGATACTCCAAACCACTTGGATGGATCTCCAGAGTAAAGAACCAATTTCACAAGCCCATGTACTCTGAGTCCTTTGATGTGACATGATTGAAATGATAGCATTTCAGAGATGGGAATCAGGCTAGTGGTGGCCAGGGGTTAGGGGAGTTGGAACTGAGGAGGGGATAGAACTACAAACGGGCAGCAAGAGGAAGATGTTTGTGGTGATGAAAGCGTTTGTGTCTTTCCACACGTGTGACAAAATGCCCTAGACATACAGTCCCAGTTCCTGGTTCTGATATTTTGTTGAGATGTAACCCCTGGGACAGACTCCATGAAGGGCACACAAGACATCTCTGTACTGTCTTCTCAGGGTCCTGTAGACCTGTTATTTCAGAAAGAAAAGCTGAAGAACAAAATTAAATGTAAAATTAGCTGCCATACAAATATAAAAAGAAGATATTTGCAAAATATCTGTGACAGATGATAGACTTGCAACAAAAGTAGGAAATAAATTTGGTTGGGGAGAACAGAAACCAAGATAATTAAGGATAAAGAACAAAGAAGCACTAGTAGGGGAAAGTGCTTTAAAGCTGGTTGAAAGAGTTGAGCTGAGTATTTCTCTTGGCCTGCACATATTCCAGCAATGAAGCTGAACAAAATTAGTTTCCACTATGCATTTTGCCACCTAAAAGACTGGTTCCCACTTTTATTACTACTCTGCAGTTGCTTCATCAATTTGACCCTCTACACATCTCTAGGTTCCTTGTCTGCAAAAAAATCAAAGGTAATGCCATTTCTCAAAAAATTCCTCCAGAGACTTCATGCAATGTAGTGAAACCCAGAGGTCATGGGTCCTTTGGAGAAGCTAAACAAGGCACGATTTCATGACATCTGTTCCCACATCCAGACTGTGTCCTCTTTACTCCTCAGGACATGGGCGTATGTAGCACAGCCCACGGTCACACATCAAGAGAGGCTGCCTTCCATGGAGAGTGACAGCTGGGGTGCTGCTGTCCAGCTGATTAATGCCCAAGAAATACACTATTCCTCCCCCTCTTACTCAGCCAGGATGTCCTGTCCATTTGTTTGAAAGTGATGGAAAACTAATGATCTTGAAAAGTAATCTGCCTTCCTTCTAACCGAAGGATAATCTGAGAAGGACTCGAGAAGGAAGAGTAGATTTCTTGGAGAACCTGTCACAGCGGCTGACGGTCATCCTCTGTAGTTAGGAACTGCTTTCTGGCCCATTGTCAAGTAAACGAACTTCAGCTACATCCTGGCTATTTCTGTCAGAGCGCTCTGCTTCCTATAAATGTCAGCAGCCCTTCTGCCAGCTTTTAGGGAGAAAAGCAAATCTTTCTTGGTGAACTTGATCTCCTAGTTGTACCTTTCCTGCCATGAAGCCATGGTTCCGGGCCTCCGCAGGACCTGTCACCCTCAGGAACATGGGCAGGGCACTTTGCTTCAGACTGAAAGGGTAATAGTTCACCACTGTGTGTAAAACTAGACAGAATATTGGACTTTGGAGCTGATTATCACATTACCTTCTCAGTATTCATTTCACTTTTTCAAATATTTTTTAAATCTTAGAGGTATGTATACCAAGTTCAGGAGGCACTCTGTTGTGATTTTCTTGGTACAAACACCACAGTATCTGAAAAAAGATCTACTGTAAAACCTAGCATGGTGAACATTTAGTCCAGGGTAGTTACTTTTAACTTAATTCCCTGAAACATTTAATTATAATATCAGCTAGCTTGGGGTCCATGCTTGAAGCACTCAAGTCTTCTTTTCTGCTTATTTTTTATTGGTACATATTTGCCATACATAATTATTCCATTCATCTTAGAGAATTTGTACCTGTACACAATACATCTTAATTCCTCTTTTTTTATTTCTCTCCCCTCCCTTTAACCCTCTTTCCTCTTCTCATTTACAAAAGTTTCATTTCCATCTTTCCCTTCCATCCTTTTTTTAATCCCTCTTCCCTTCTTTCCTTTCCTCTCCCCTCTCCCTTGTTCTCCTTCCTACTTGAACATTTTCTTCATACTTCCCAATAGCTATCCTCTGTTTCACTCTTTATTTACCTTTTAGCTTTCTCACATAAGAGAAACAATGCAATATTAAATTTGTGTGTCTGATTTATTTCCCTTAGAATTATAATCTCAAAGTGCATCCATTTACCTACAAATAACTCAAGATTAATCCTCTGTAGGGAAGAATAGTACTCCATTGTATACAAATACCATTTTTTCTTTATCTGTTCATCTGTTGATGGGCATGTTTGTTTACAAGATTTAACTATTATAAATTATGTATGCAATATACTATATCACCATGGCATGATGCTTTTAACTCTTTTGGGAAGATACCTAAGAAAGGCAACAGCTGAGTTTAAACCCTTTATCTAATTTTGTTTCCTGGAAATGTCCTTTAAAGACAAAGGTCAATAATTTATTGTAATCATTTCTATGGAAGAGATATTGAGCAGGTCACTTCCTGTCTCTGCTCTTAAATAATCAGTCTGCTTTTCCATCTAGATGCTCATTGGTTTTGTTTGCTTTGTTTGTTTGTTTGTTTGTTTGTTTTGAGGGATGGTCCACCATGCAGTTCAGGCTGATCATTATGTAACCTCGGCTGACCTCAAACTTGTAGCTATCCTACTGTCCCAGCCTACTTGCTGGGAATACAGTTGTATGCCATCATGCTCAGCATGGTTTTTGAACCTACAGGAAAAAAATACATTTTACTGTGAATTTGGTGCCTTTTTTGTATGTTGAAAACAAGAGGCTGACAGAAGATAAGATGAAAGATGCATGACCTATAGGTAAAGTGGAAAGAGAATATTCAGTTATTCAGCCATTTACTGAATGTCTACTTTGTGCATGGCATGCTGCTAAACTCTGTAAGAAACAGAACTAGAAATGGTGTCTGTCCTCCAAAACTTACCATCCAGTAAAAAAGACAGATTCAAGGAAAAAAATCCAAAATGGATGCACCGTGAGTCCATACTCTTAAGTCAAATAAATTGGACACACACGTGTAAATACTGCATTTCTCAAATGTAAGAAACTGAAAGTGTAAATAAAAGCCAAAATGTATAATAGGTAGTGTGAAATTGGAAGAAAATATTCAAATGGGGGAAGGATGAAGTGAGGGAAGGATGTGAAAAGTAAAAAGTAAAAAAAAAAATGAAGAAAGAAGGAAAATAAATAAACTTGTTTTTAAAATTAGGATAAGGACAGAAAGTTTCAATTAAACAGAGGAATAATTCTGAAGATCTATCATACAGCATGGACTACAGTTAGTGCTGTGTAATTGAAATTTGCAGAGAGAGATTTTAAATGTTTTCATTACACAAAAATGATAGTACGTGAGATGGTGAGTATGTTAATTAGCTTGATGTAATCATTCCACAGGTGTGATAAAATAAGTGAATAAATAAATGCCATCTAAATAAATAAAATCAAGATGATCTCACTGAGGCATCTGGTACAATACCTGACTCTCAAAGAACAATATTGGAGTGAATGGTGTGGATTCAGTCACTTGACCATGACTGTATCTTGAAGAGGAGAAAGAGCTCACTGTCAGTGAGGGTAATAGATGAAGGGAAACTGAGTGGAGCCCTGAAAGATGGGGCGGGATTTACAAATGAGGGTTAGGGTTAGTCGGTAAAATCTAAGGAGAGGTACCCCCTTGAAGATGGAAAATTCATTACAAAATCTCAAAAGGCAGGTGTTATATTCAATAAGGAGAACTTTTCAGGCAGGAGAGGGTGCATGTCTTAGTGCCACATTATGAAGCTCCTTGCATGACAGCCTGGGGACCCATGGACTCAGAATTCTGGGCCCTAGAGATCACCTGGACTAAGCTCTCACTGTTCAGATGAGGATTGCTATAGTCTGAATCAGAAATGTCCCTGAAAATCTCATGTGCTAAAGGCTTCGTCTGCAGCTTGGTCTGTTGGGAGATGGAGGGACCTTTAAGAGATGGGGCTGAGTAAGAGGTCTTAGACCATCGGTAGTGCAACCTAGAATGTATGTGCCTGTGTCCACGTGCACACATTCTTATGCATGTGTGTGTGCTTGCCTATGTGATGGGATGCTGTGTGTGTCTGTCTTAGTCATTTTTTCCTTGCTAGGACACAATGCCTGATACCATTTAAAGGAAGAGAGGTTTATCTTGGCCCATGTTTCAGAAGTTTGAGCTCATGTTTGGCAGGCATGAACCTAAAAAGGTAGAAGGGCCTGGACAGAGGAAAGTGGCTCACATCATGGAGGCCAGGAAGCGGAGAGAGAAGGGAAGAGGCAGGGAAAAGATACACTCCTCAGTGACCTGCCTCCAACCCCGCCCTACTTTCTATCAGCAAGTCAGCTGTAATGGCCCTGCAGCCCAGCCACCTTCCACAGCCTGCCTCTCTCTGAGCACGTGAGAGGGTAAGGAATCTTTCTTGATCTAAACCCTAATCATATAATTTAAAATACAGTGAACATTGCTCCCAAGCACTACATCAGGCGCATAAAAATTTTACAGTGGCTCCTCATGCACCTTGTTCATCATATCTGGCACTTGTGAGTTCTAACTTTTCCTGAAAGTCAAAATGACCAGGAAAAGTAAACATTTTGAATCGATTCAGGTCATCAAGGCTGCTGCAATAGTGCAACAGAAACATTCATGGAAGATGACTTTCAGAGTTGCTTCAGAAAGTGACAGGAGCATTGAGACCTGTGGGTTGTCAGTGAGGGGGCACAATGTGAGACCGATTAGTGCCACTGTGTCTTTTACTGTAATAAAATATTTTTTAAATTTTTAATATTTGCCATGTTTTTCGGCCACACCTCATATTCTGTGTGTGCACATGTGTGTGTGTGTGTGTGTGTGTGTGTGTGTGTGTGTGTGTGTTGCTAATTTATTTAACCCTCAGAATAGCCCTATGGGAAGGGCACTTGGCTCACCATACTGGTGACAAAGCTGATTCAGTGTTTGAACCACCTTGATAGACATGCCCTACGTAACACTTAGTGATGTTGATCTCATGCTGTGTCTACTTAACTTAAAATATAACATGTCTAGGGCAAGGAACCAGGTACTCAAAGCCTAGAGATGTGAATGTTCAGAAAAGCGCACCTAACGAGAGTGTCAGGGCCAGTTTGACCTACTACATCTTCAGAAAAGCAAGTGGAAAAAGAAGTTTAGAAGAGCAAGTGGCTGTACCAGAAATACAGCGCCCACCTGATGCTAACTGTATCAGGCGCAGAAGTAAGCTGCTCCTTCTCTGCTTCTTTCCAGCTCTTCGTGAGAGAACCTGAAAAGAGGCTGGGAGTGAGAGGAGACATCCGCCAACATCCTTTGTTTCAGGAGATCAACTGGGACGAACTTGAGAGAAAGGAGATTGACCCACCTTTCAAGCCAAAAGTGGTAAGGGTCACCCACGGGGCAGTTTGCTTTCAGCTTTTACTTACTCACAGGCTGTGGCTTGATCGGCCCGGTACTAGCATCCCCTTCCCCTTAGTCCCTATCCATCTCTGACCCCTCCTCCCATCCCACCATCAGGCAAGGATGTGCTGCTTCAGCACTAACCATTTGCCTGGTGGAGGAAAGAAAGGCTTATTCTTCTTGTTTGCAAAATTTAACTTGTATGGTCAAATGCCCTTGCATGAAGAATGGACAGCTGGATATACTTAGGTTGGATATGTATTTGTGAGTAGTAGGTGACTGTCAGGTAAGATAGGATTTTGCACATGACACACACATACTTAATGGCCATAGTCTGTATGACACAAATTTGTCCATAAATTCTGCATCCTATGTGAAGAATTCGGGGCCATTTTTCCCATATGTAGTCAGATTTACTTACCATCTGTAATATGTGCACACAACTACATTCCCTAGTAAGGGTTCCTCAATTTAAGGAAGAAAAAGGAAGTCAGTGTTTAGAAAAAGATAGATCTGTAAACTCCCATTGTGCATTGTGCATACATGCTAGCACAAATCCCCAACCCACATCAGAAAGAGCAGAAAGGCCTGGCTCATGCAAAGAATGGGCCACTGGAAAGTGAAGACAAAAATACAAATTAAGATGAAGAAAGTTCTGGAGATGGATGGTGGCAATGCTTGCATAGGAATTTACTTAATTCCACTGAACTGTGCACTTAAAAGAGTTCAAGAGTAAATTTCATGTTACCTATGTCACAATCTAAAAAAGTTTTTTTTCCAATAAAGCAAAGTGGTAGATTTACTAACTTTAACAGCTCCTGGTGATTTCTTGAAATATGATAAGAATTACCTGACTAAGAATGTCTCTACCATTATTTTGCTGAAAAGAGTATGGGGCTCATAGGTATCACAATAAAAGTTTCACTCTACAGAGCAACCACACTTGTTGGTTGTTCAGTGAATGACTGAAAAATGCAAATGTGCCTTGTTTCCAGGGTAAGAATAGTTGTTCTCACCATCTGTCCCAAGCACTGGAGATGCTCAACAGATTGGCCTTTAGCACTCTGGTTAGGGGTGACAATATCATACCTAATATATGGTTAATCATTTGTCATAAAACAAATTTTTGCCATATTTTA
>PVJX010019936.1:0-34066 GCA_004027295.1 Dolichotis patagonum
GGCTTCCCTGGTATCCTAGCAACGACAGCCAGGGCGGAAGCTACAAGCCAGGAGCTGGGTATGCTGGGATGCATGTTCTTTCCCAGCTCGTCCTTTTTGGGTGTTCTGGAAGACAGCCGGGCTGGTTGAGATGAGAGTGTGGAATGAATGGTTCTGGTTGTGCATTTTCCACTTTGTGACTAGTAGTTTGCGCGCCTCTTTCCTACACCCCTAGAGTCACACAAGGGGCTCTGTTTTGTTGGGTAGTGCGTCCTTTGGTCTTGCTGCCTGGCTAAGTTGATTTGCTGTCTCCCTGTTTCACCGGTTTTCCATGCTCCAGAAGCGTGGATGTGTGGGCTGCTTCTCACACGGTCACGATACCAGTCAGGGGTGGGCATGGGGGAGGGGGACAGTGCTGGGCCTGCAGGTGCCAGCATCACCCCCACTCTCCCCACCCCACTGCTGGCACAGGGCATGGCTGCCTCCAACAGAGTAGGACTGAGGCCTGGAGACTGCCTGTGGCTCTGCTGGCTGTCGTTTTGGCTGGTGGCATTGAGATGACCCTGTGTCTTCTTACCTTTATTTCGCAGTGGTTCCCATCAGATGCTGGCTCTGCCTCTTGGAGCTGAGCGCAGGTTGTTGGCTTGCGCCCCCGCTCCTAACAGCTGCACAGCCTGAGCTCAGGGAAAACCTGCAAACCCCTGCCTGAAGGGTTTCACCTGTTCACTGGCCTGCGAAAGTAATTTGAAATTTTTCAGAACCGTTTCCTCAGCTAGTACTTTGCAGGGCAGGGACCCTGCACCTCTGGCGTGGCTGTGCTGCAGAGAGCTCAGCACCGGAGAAAGCGTTTGTTATTCTTAATTTACGTCGGAAGTGTCACACCTGACCTAGGATGGGCTGAAGAGCGAGCAGAGAGGAGCCCTGAGTTGACTGCGTGGCCCCTCCGGCTGCACTAATTCCAGCACCATGCACAGCACTGTCATGGGTGCTGGATGGTTATGTCATGCCTCTGTCCCCAAATGGCTTTACCAAGCTGCATCACTGGCCACAGCCGTCACACTTTACAGAGTCACCCAGCAGTTCACAATCACAGCCATCCCGAAGCGTGAGATTTGCTTTCACAGGACTGCAGGTTACAGCCGCAGAACTGGCCGAATGTGGACTGGCTGCAAGGGGCTTCAGTGCGCATGCGCGCAGGGGCTACACCCCCCCACCCCAGCCACACCCCCGCCCCCGCCCCGCCCCAGCCTCTGTTTTCATAGTTAATTATTTGCCCATTTTTCTTTTTGCATTAACTTTCTTTATTAAGAAGAGTAGTAACTTTTGAATATAGTTAGGAAATTAATAAGTAACTTTTTAAATTGCAGTGCTTAAATGCCATGGACACACAATATACATTTTGTAAATCAAGTAGGTAAGTTAGGCATAGAGAGCTGTATTCCAGGTAGCCAGGACTAATTGTTAGAATTTTTACCTAAAATAACCTCAGTCAAATATAGCAGTGACACAGGGGTCTGTCAAAACATTGGTGTGCCACAACCATTCCGAGTGCTAAATAGTAACCCCTTGGCTGTTTTATTTTGAGACATTCTCACAGGAAGTTTTATGTTGTTTGTACTAGTTGTTTTTCTGGGACCAACACATTTTTTTACAAAAGAGATCTGTTGGGTGTGTTTGGTCCTGTGGCGGGGTCTGTGATCTCCTAGGGCCTTCATAAGCAGGCTTTCATTAATTTCTTGTGCATAAATGAAAGAAGCCACATGGTAAGCTGTGGGCCACCAAGCTGAGGAAGACGTAGGCCCTGGTCAGGATCCAGGTGGGGAGAGAAATCATTAAACAGCGTCTCCAAGACAGAGTGCTGGGCCGAGGAGAAGAGCTGGACTGGCTGAGGTTTGCATCTCTGGACCCTGAGGGGCTTGGGGGAAACTGGTGCTGCTTTCTGCCTGGAGGTGACTGCTCCATACAGAGCATGGTGTGGTGACTGGGGGGAGGGGGAGCTTTTGGTGGCTGTGGGCCTTTTTGTCCTGTTTTAGTCACACAATCTGCTTTCATTAGATAATAGTTTAACATCTGGAAGGTGCCAGCTGACTTTCCAGTGTGCTCAGCTTTCCAACTCCGACCGTTTTGCAGTCTAGAGATCTCTGGGGTGGAGACAAGAGACCCGGCCCGTGGAACAGGCCTTGCCAGTGGGACCTGCCAGCTCGGCCAGTGCTAAGAGGCCACCCTGCTCCCAGCCCACAGCGGCAGTTGGTTTTGGGGATAAATGAGCAGCTAGACTAAAACAAAAAAAAAGAAGTCTAAAAGATATTCAGAGAACTGAGGGAATGTGTGGAGAAAGGCAGGAAGGTAATGTATGGGCAAAAAGAAATGCCAGTCAGGAGATCAGAAACGTGAAAGAAATTCTGGAGCTAGAGGGTGGAACACCTGGAATAAACTTCCTAGAGGAATTTAAATGCAGATTAGAGCTAGCACAAGAAGCAGGGAACTTGAAGCTAAGACGATGGAAATTCCCAAGTCTGTGGAAGACAAAGGAAATTCAGAGTGACCAGAGTGTAAGTTTTATGTGGAACCTCAGGGCAGTCCACATGGCATGCAAGAGGGAGGAGGACAAAAAGCAGGTAGAACAAATAAACGTGGGCTGAGAGCTCCCCAAAGTTTGTAAAAACCACTTGAATGTAAGTGTTTAAGAAACTCAGTGAACTCCAAGTTAGGTGAACTCAGACCCACACTGAGTGTGTTAATCTGTTTTCTCTTGCTAGGACAAAGGGCCTGAGAAACGTAACTTAAGGGAGGACAGGCTCACGGTTTCGGGGATTTCGTCCATAGGCTGGCTTCAAGGCAGCAGCATGGCGGTGGCAGGGCCTGGTGGAAGAAGCAGCTCGCCTCATGGCAACCAGGAAAGAGATAGCACGGAGTGGGCCAGAGACTAGGTCATGTCCCTGCAGCCACCAGACACACCCAGAAATAGGCTTTATTCATCTTCCAGGGGTCTCCTAAGCCTGTCAAGGCTGTGGAAGACAGAGCATCAGTTAAGACTGCCATAGATTTCTTAGCAGAAAGGAACTTTGTAGAGCAGTAAGCAGTGGGCTGCTGTGTTCAGAATGCTAAAAGGGAAGAAAAAAAGTCCATCTTTATCTATCCCAGCAGTTCTTCAGATGTGAGAGTGAAATTAAGACTTCCACCGATGAAAGCTGAAGAAATTTCTTTCTGCTGCCCTGACCTAAAAGAAATGCTCAAGAGACCACTGCTAGCTGAAATGCCAGCTCACCAGACTGAGACTTGAAAGGCATAGGAGGAAATAAATATCTCAGTAACTGCAGATATGTGGACCGTTTGAAAAGCTCCATTATCACATGGTTTCTAGCTCCACATTTTGTTTTCTACCTAATTTAAGAGACTAATGCATTTAAAATAATTAACTATTTGGTGGAGCACAGTGTATAATTTTTTGACATGAACAAGCAAGAGGGGAGAAAAACCCAAAAGGATTGGGGAAAAGCTGTGAGGGAGTGGAGGTAGAGTTATTGAGTCATTGAAGCTAAACCAATACAAATTCAAATTAGAGTATTACAGCGTGAAAAGAGATCCCCATGAAAACCACAAATGAGAATCCCATACAAAAGAAGTGAACAATGAACCTAAACCTTTCACTATTTAAAAAAATATATCAAAATGTCAGCTAAACTTGGAAGAAAATATGCAGGAAATAAGGGTGGACATGCTACTGTGCAGAAGGCAGATAGGAGGATGACAGAAGCGGCCCTTTTCAGTGACCACTTTAGATGTGCACGGAATCGTCAGGACCTGAGCACGCCGAGGAAGAACGCAGTCCAGCGACAGGCTCAGTTTACATTCAGAGACGCTACGTGAAATGACACTTAAAAGATGACACAAGCTCGCGACGATGAGTGAGCGCTGTGATGGCACGTGTCAGACAAACAGACCTGGAGTCAGAAAGGACGTGGTGTATTAACATGCAAAGTTCAACACAGCAGGAAGATGTAGCACACGTCTAACAGGCCAGAATCCATGGGCAGGCATAGTTCTACGACAGTGGGTAGAGATTGTGATACCCCGCTCTCAATAGTGGACACAGCAAGCAGAGGACACAAACAGTGTGGTCAGCCAGCCTGACCCCCTGGGGCTGCCAGCACACTCTGCCCCCCAACAGCGGCTGACCCCTTCTCAGGGGTGCAGGGACGTTTTCCCGGATAGAGGATGTGGTAGACCACCAGTCTCAGTAGACTTTAAAGTATCTTCTCTAGATGAAGATAGAAATCAGCAAAACTGGGAAACTAAAAACAAACAAAACTGTTGAAATTAAACAACTATTAATAAATCGAAATCATGGGGAAATTTGAAAATATTCTTAAAGTAATGAAAATACAAGCACAACTTAACAAAACTAAAGAGACACGGCACAGGCCATGCTGAGAAAATTATAGCTATAAAGTCTTAAGTTACCAAACGAGACAGAGCTCAGATCAATATCCTACACAACTTAAAGAACTAGGAAAAAGTAGGACACAGTAAACCCACAGCTAGCGGAGGAAGGAAGCAGAGCTCAGTACAGGGATAAAACGAGACAGCGTGAAAATATACACAGAGTAAAAAACGTTAAAAATTGAAAATAGAAAAACAGTGGAGAAAAGCTTGAAACCAAAAGTGGATTCTTTTAAAAGATCAACAGATTGACCAACAAGGAAGGAAGGCTCAGCTTGCTAAAATCAGAAACAGAACGGGAGCTGCCCCGCTGATTCCGTGATACAGTGATGGCTATGAGAATGCCACACACCCCTGGACACTAACAAACTGGGTAACCTGGATGACGTGAATAAATCCCTAGGAAGCAGAAATGTAGTCACCTAAATTGTGAGGGAATAGAAATTCCAGATATACTTGTAACCAGGAGACTGTATCAGTAATGGATATCTTCTCTCAAAGAAAAGCCCTGCTCTAGATGGTGAATTCTACCAAAATTTAAATGACTAACACCAATCCTCAAACTTTCCCAAAACATTGACAAAAAGAGGACAGGTCCCAACTCATTCTATGAGATCAGTGTTACCCCATAAGAAAGCCGGATAAAACACTGTGAATGGAAAACTACCAGCCTGTGCTCCTTTTGAATACTGATGCAGAAATTCTCAGCAGAATACTAGCAGACTGAATTCAGCAATATTAAAAGGTGATTCGAGTGACCAAGTGGGATTTATTCCTCGAATGCAAGTACGGGTCACCATACTGATCTTGACAGCATTCGTGCACTATTTAAGAGAGTGAAGAAAACAAAATTACACGATTGATTATCTTGAGACAGAATCAGCATTTGACAGAATTCAACACCCTTTTGTGTGAGTAAAAGCAGTCAGTAAACTAGGAGTAATGCAGCTCCCTCCACAAAATAAAAGCCAACAATGAAACAGCCACAGTGGGCAGCAAAGTTGGTGGTGAAATGCTGACCTTTACGCCTCCTGCCTGCACCTCAGTACTGGGGGTTCTGGCCAGAGGTATTAAGCAAGAAAACATAAAGGCATCTAGACTGGAAGGAAGAAGGAAACTTCCTTCTGTGAGCGGATGCTAAGATGTGCAGAAACCCCTGAACATCCCCTGAAGCACTGTTGATGGACTTAGCGGAGTCCCAAGGCACAAAGCCAGCACACAGAAATCAGGTGTGTTTCTGCACACTAACAATGAGCAATCATCTGAAAAGGAAATTTCATAATTACATTCACAGTTGCATCAAAAATAATGATATATTTGTGAACTTACCTAACTTGTACAATGAAAACTTCAAACTGTTACCTTTAAAAGACATTAAAACACATAATTGCAGGCGCACCCCAAGATCATAGACTGGAAATTTCTTTTGTTGTTGTCGTTTTTGTTTGGTTTTTTGTTTTGTTTGTTTTTTGAGACAGAGTCTCGCTATGTGATTCAGACTGGCCTTGAACAAACTGTGTAATGTTTGTTTACAGCGGGGCAGGACAGAACAGCGGGGCAGCTCCCATTCTGTTTCTGATTTTAGCAAGCTATGTGATTCAGACTGGCCTTGAACAAACTGAGGCCAGGCTGGCCTCAAACTTAAGATGATTCCTCCCTCCCCAGCCTCCAGGCGCTGGGGTTACAGCTGTGCACCACCACACCCGGCAGATTGCAAGTCCTATGGAAGTTGGTGAGGTGTCAGTACTTGCCGAAGCAACGTGCAAACTCACTGCTTCCGTGTCAGTACCCTAGTGATGTTTTTGTATAAGTTGTAAAAAGGCCTCTTGAAATTTATATGGAATCTCAAGAGATATCAAATGGCCAGAACAATATATAAAAGGAAAAGAAAAAGTAGCTTTTGCAGCTCAGGACAAAGCTATTAAGAATCAAAACAATTGGTACTGCTGTAAAACAGACCAATAGGGAAGCAAATAGAGCCCACAGATAAACCGTCTCATATGGCTTAACCAGGGCTCCAAAGTCCTTCAGTTGGAAAAGACAGGTTTCCTAACACAAGGTGCTGGGAAAATGGAAAAGCCATGTTTAGACAATGACATTGGATCATTACTTAATGTTGTACATAAAAGTTAAAAAGTAGAACAAAGACCTAAACATAACAAAGTGTAAGCTCAGAAAAAATTAGGATAAAAGCTTTACAGTGTAAGATTTGGTAGTGATTTCTTGGTTTTTGACACTAAAAGCAAAGGCTATGAAAAGTAACTTAAACATTGGCCTGCACGAGAATTTGTTTTCTGCATCAAAAGAAAATATAAATGGTAAAAAGGCTAACCCTGGAGTGGGAGAGAATGTTTACAAGTCATGTATCTGTTAAGGGGTTAACAATCAGAATTTATAGGGAATTGATAAAAGTTAACAACAAAAAGACAACCTGATTCCCAAATGGGCAAAGGATTTTAATAAGCCTTTCTTTTTTCTTTTCTTTTTTCTCTTTTCTTTTCTTTTCTTTTCTTTTCTTTTCTTTTCTTTTCTTTTCTCTTTTCTTCCTTCCTTCCTTCCTTTCTCTTTCTTTCTTTCTTTCTTTCTTTCTTTCTTTCTTTCTTTCTTTCTTTCTTTCTTTCTTTCTTTCTTTCTTTCTTTCTTTCACCAGGGATGGAACTTAAAACTGTGCACTTGCCAAGCAGGCACTTGTGCCACTGATCTAAATGCCCAGCCAATAAATAAACATTACTTTCAAACATGATAAACAAGTGGCCAGCAAACATGTTTCTGCTCCAATCCCTGTGCACCGTGATCCTTGTGCACGGTCGTGAGAATGAGTGTGTGACCACCAAGAAGTGCAGGAGTTGCTCAGAAAGTTAAAAATTGTAGAATGAATGTGCAGTCCAGCCATTCTGCTTCCAGATACATGCGCCAAAGTGTTGAAAGCAGGGCCTCAGAGGAACTGTTAAACACCTGTGTTCGTAGCAGCACTGTGCACAGTAGCTAGGCAGGGGGAGCAACCCAGGTGTGCGGAAGGAAAGACAGGCAAGCAGACTGAGGTCATCCGAGCAGTGGAATGTTACACAGCCTCACAAGGTAGCCAGTTTCCAAACGTGCTGCAGTGTGGATGGACCTTAAGTACATTAGGTGGAGTGAAGTAAGCTACTCACGGGGTCCCGTGTGAGCCTACCGAGAGGGAGAAACAGGCGTTCAGACCATAGAAGCAGGAAGCAGAGTGATGCGTATGAGACTAACAGAGCTGTGGAGCCAGGTGGTGGTGAAAGGTAGGAACACCGCGAGTGCGCTCGCCAGCGCGGAGAGGCTCAGACGTGGTTGTGCGTTGGGTTGTTTGTTTGCTGTGGGACTGGCATGTGCTGGGCAAGTGCTGCAGTACTGAGCTACACCCCAGCCCCTTTGTCACTTGGTTTTGAGGTGGATCCGAGGTGTTCCAGCGGTCCTGGACCTTTCCACCGCCTGCCTCAGCCTCCCTGGGATCTCGGGTAACGGGCCTGCACCACCACACTCAGTAAAATGGTATGCATTGTACTACAATAGAAATTTAGCTGAAAGGAGATTTGGCTCCGTGTCCATGAAACAGACGCCTACATCGCCATCCGTCCTGGAGACACTGGAGTGAGTGCTGAGCAGCCTCAGCTTTTGTTCACATCTAAATCCCTTGCCGCAGCCTCAGTTAAAGAGCGAGGAGTGTGGCTGGCGGAAGAAGGCAAAGAGTGTTAAAGTGTTAACGTTTCTGTAATTGAATGAAACCCCTCCCCCAAAGAAAAAATACGGGTGCTTTGGAAATCTTAAAAGAAGCGGAGAGGCCCAGGGAGCGATTCAGAGCTTCATGCCCTGCCTGCCAGGGCCACGGTGGCATTGATGTCATCTCCAGTGACTTTGATTTCCAGGACTGCTGGAATCCATGCATGTCCTAGACGTCTGTGGCAGGTTGTCCACCACAGAGGTGGAGGCAGGAGTACGCCCCCCGGGTGAGGATGGTCCCCAGGTGTCGCCCTCCCTCTACGTGGGAGGAAAGCAGGCTGCCTGCCACGCTGGTGTCACTCTTCTGCCGGAAGTAGAAGCAGACAGCACCAGTGACGGCCAGCGCACCCCTGGGTCTCTTTTGTCCGACATGCGCACATGTGGGCCACAGGGAGGGCAGGGGACAGGGAAGAGCCACTGTGCACAGCCTGGTGACTCACGGCGTGGACCCCTCCAGGGGCCAGTGACTTGGGCAGGGACAGTGTGCCAGCTACCTGGCCCTCGAGCTTGTGGGGCAGGCGTACCCCGGGCCCGTCGGCGCCTGCCCCGTCTTGTCGCTCCTGTGAACCGCCAGAAGCTGCTGCCCACTGTGTTCCCCACTTAATCCCCAAGCTCAGAGCTGCTTTGACCCTTGGCTATACTTTCTTAATTCCCACATGTCGTTAGTGCGAGAGTATCACTAATCTCCTGTAAATTAAATGGGATTACGTCCATTTACAGCTCCCAATTTTCGTTTCATTTTTAACTGCTAGGTAGCAGCTTGTCCCACAGGTGTTCAGCAGAGTTGAACCTTGATGGCTGGTGGCCTCGGGTTGGTTTTGTCACACAAAATTTCTGCGGAGAGAAAGGACCTGTTTCAGGATCACGCACCCAGCTGTTCCCTTCCTTGATTTCTAGGTGACATAAAAACTGACAGGCAGTGACTGCAGGGACTGTTCTGTGTCCCCTCCCAGAGGCTGGGTATTGGCCACTGTGAGCACAAAGCTGGGCGGGTGGGGGACCCACTCGGCCTGTGTCCCGGCTCCAGTGTCCCGCTGCGCGTGGTGTGACCCTGGACAGGTCACTCGAGGTGTCTTTGTGTCTTCTTTGCTCTCTCATTAGTAGGATGAGGGTAACGGGGGTTTGTGAATACTCTGTGCCAGTACGTCGTCCTGGGGGCGTCAGCTCTAGTGTTTTTGTTTTGCTTGGTGATACAGACAGTCGGGGTCAGAGCTCTCACGCTGAGCTACGTCCCCAACTTCCTTTGGTTTCTTCCATTTGAGGCGGCCGCTCGCTCGCTGAGGTTCTCGGGCCGGGCTTGAACTTGCAGTCCTGCTTCCTCAGCCTGGCGGAGTGCTGAGGTAGAAGGCGAGCTCCAGCATGCGCGGCTTTCTGTTATCTTCGTTATTTTCCTGTCATTGTTCGTGGCCATCAGCTGATGGGCGGGCTCTTTAGCTCCCATGGAGGGGCGCACCGTAAACCTGGACCTGCACTGAGAGTGGCCGGGGCTGCAGCCGGCCAGCTTGTCTGAGGACTGCTTTCAGAGGCCAGGTCCTTTAGAAGCGTCTTCCTCACCTGGCCTCGGGCGTCCCCTGAGTCTCTGTGGTGTCTCCCCTGCCTTCCTCTCTTAGATCGCTCTGCTGTCAGGCATAAAGCTCAGCTCCTGGGTCACCTAGATGTGATCATCCTGTGCTGGAAGCTTGCTGTCCTCTAGAAGGTCCCTGCAACAAGCACGAAGGCCAACTTTGTCATCATGCTGTGTATCCACAGGCAGTTACCAAGAGGTGTCCTCCAAGCCAGGTGTCATAGAGAACCGGGACAGCTGTCCCTTACCGGTAGGCAGAAGTCAGGCACCAAGGGACAGAGCATTAAATTGTTCTTGCCCCTTTCATGCCAGGACCAGCGGTGACAGATAAGCAGGAGGCAGAGGCAGTGCAGTGCCCCAGAGTGACTAGTGGCACTAGATGGGCATAGCAGAGGCCGCCCACCCTGGCGGGCTCCTCTCTAGTGGGTATCGAACCTCTGCTGTGTGCCGTGCAGTGCCGGGTGCTCTGCTGACTGTGCCACGTGCAGCGGCCCCCAGAGAGTCTCAGATGTGACACTGGAGTGCTGCCCCAAACCCAGATGGAACCACTTGGCCGCCCGGGCGGGCGCTTTCGTGTGGTGTGGGTCAGAAGTGGTGTGGGCTGTTTCTGATCCTGAAACCTACAGTGTGATAATGATGCCAGACTGTGACTGCGTCCTCCGAGAGCCGCTTTGAAGTGGTCAGTAAAGTGATTCCAGCACACGCAATAGGCAAAATTAATTTCAGTGCCGTGGGACCCTGCGCCACCAAAGCCCGTGGGTGCGAGGTGCCTATGAGCGCGCCTCCCGGCCACAGAGGCTTTGGAGTGGGAAGCCTGTGTGGCGATTACGCTGGCTGAGCGAACCCTGTCGTCTTGCCATGACCTCACTGCCAGCTGGGCTGGCTTGTGGCCACTGCTCCTTCGCACCCTGGGCCCTGGGCACTGCATATCTGGGGTTGGGGTGGGCGGGAGCCTGTGGGGGCCATTGGTGGCCAGGTCCTTCTCCGAGAACTAGAGCCTCAAAAGGGGTCGGGTGGGGCATCTAAGCTCTCCCTCCAGAGGTCATTTTAGGGGAAGGGCATGTGTGTGACAAGGATAGCAGATGCGACCTTCCCCTCCCCAGGGCTGTGACAGACGTGCCACCTCTCCAGGGGCAACTGTGTGGTCTGCTGTTGTGTCCAGGCCTCACTGTTCCTCTGGGTCCTTGGGGAACATTCCCAGTCTGCACTTGGCCTGGGAGGCAGGGATGCTAGGGGGCGTTTCCCAAGTGGAGACCAAGGCTCCGCCCCTTCTCCTAGCCTGGGCCCAGCCCAAGCGCTGTTTGGTGTTCTTCCTATGGCAACCTGTCATTTACAAAGCTGGCAGTCAATCGCCTCCCCACCCACCCTGCTGACACTTCTTTAGCACTGACAGAGCTGGCAGGCAGCCAGGAGTGGGCAGGTCGGAGGACACGTGCCCACGTGGTCCTGGCCTTGATTTGTCGCATGCCGTGAGACACGCGGGCTGCATGCAGCACTGTCCTTGAACACTCAAGGCACACGTGTTCCCTCATGTTAAAATACAGAGCAGGGAATGAGGTCCTAGTGGACCAGCTCTGTCACTGTGCGGGGCCTGCCCCTCTGTGCCCGGAGAGCCCCAAGCCAGAGAGCCCCAGATGATGACGGTGGCAGAAGGCAGAAGTCAGATAACCAGGAAACATCTCCCGAGCCCGGAAAGGATTCCCCGTCCCACCGCCACCTGTGGCTCCTTGGCCACCCTCCTGCTGTGAGCCTTTCTGCTCCCCCTGTACCCCAACTCGTTCCCACTCTGAGGGTCCCTCCTCCCTGAGCAGCCCTGGGCAGGCACCCCTTCTCCCAGTGGGCAGACCCTGTGCTTGGCGGGCAGCCAGGACTCCCCCTTGCTTTGGTCCAGTGCCACCACTTTGCATGATGGAAATTGGCATGCTGGGCTTCTACTCGGGAGGGCGTCTTCAGAGCAGTTTAAAGCTGGCTCACTACCACACACTGAGACACCCTGCAGGTTTACTGTGGACACAGAAGGCCCTGCCCGCGCTGAGCTGCGGCAGAGGTCTCCCCATTCACCTGTTCTTGAGGAGATGCTTTTTAGAGTCGCCTGAGCAGCTGCCTGGCTTGCACAGGCCCAGGGAGCAGGCTTCCCCTGATGCCAGCCAGCGTCCTAAGGGCCCCACCACCCCAGAAGGTCGTGCAGCATCTTGTCCTTTGCCTCCACGAGTTTGTTGTCTAAAGAGAGCTTTCAAACCTGTGTGCTGGAGGCAAAGATAAATACGTGTCACCCGGAAGTGCCCGCGTATGTAGTGTAGGAACACATGGGTATCTATTTAGGAAAAGTAAAATAACCTTGTATGGATTATACTGTTTTCATACTGTTGTTTCATCCCTAGCATTTCCGGTAGCTCGTGTGTGTATCCATTCGGCAGGGGTCGCCTGGTGGTTCCCTGTTGCTGGCCGGGGTAGGTGGCTTCCCACAGTGACCGCTCGGTGCGGGTCTCCGACTGTGGCCGCCGGCTCCTCACAGTCACAAACTCTGCTGCCTGGCTCCAGAGCAGTCACGAGCCGTGTGCAAGTGACCGGGCCTCGCCAGGACTCAACGAAATTTGCAGATGCTGAAATTTAAATTGATTTCTTTTTGTGTGTCACAAATGACTGTTGTCCTTTTGGGGTTTTTTCCAATCATTAAAATGTGTGAGGACTAGAATACAGTGGTGCGTCGGGTCATGAATTTTTCCCACGATTCTGGGGAAAGTGGCCGAGTTTGCATTTGTCACCCGACAGAAAGTTTGCAGTGTCAGCAAATTTTTGCTGGATGCGTCTGTTCACAAACTGAATTGTTCACAAACAGCATTCATGAACCAACATACTGCTGTATTTGAAAGTATTTTTTGGTGCATGCAACCGGCATGTGTGGCCTTGTTCTCAGAGCCTCTCTGGTCACCATGGGCCTCGCTCTGGTCAGCAGCAGAACCTGAGGCCGCATGGAAACATCGCCTAGAGTTAGACGAGGTCTCTGTCATCACGGTTCCAGCTTTGCCCTTTAACCCTGCTGCCTGCTGTTCAGTATTGTGCCTGGCCTGTAAATCCACTGGCCAGCTCTCTGTTGGTTGTGGAGTTTTCCCAGTTTTGCCGCGAGTTACCTGCCTGCTCCACAGCCATGGCTCGATCTGATCCCCATGCCCACCTCGTGGGTCCCCACACACTGCTTGTTGCTCCCTTCCTGGCTGCCCCACAGTCCCTGGGACCAGGTCATGACCCCAGGGGGTTCTGCCCAGGCGCTGGCCAGCCCTATGGAGCCCTCAGTCAGCGCCATCACAGGCTCTTTCAAGGCAGTTTTGCAACAAATAGGCTTCTCCCTTCTATCTGTAGTAGCTATGGAAACGCCAGGAAGCCTCTGTCCAAAGCCAAGCGCACAATAAAGCACTTCAAGTGCTAGTGGGATTAGAGACTTTGGAAGATGTTTAATTTTCTCCCCCACTCTTTGGTGCTCACTGTCTCTTTAGAGAGGGAACAAGGGAGCAGTGTGAATATGAACTGGAACCTGCTGTGATCCCCCACGTGACCCTGTGGACTGGACTGTCCGGGTCCTTACCACCTCACCACCGTCCGGCTCCTAAAAGGAGCCCTGCATATTCATGCCTGGCGCTGGGGTCAGATGCATTCTTAGGCTGCATCTCACAGGGTTCCCTTTCCCACTCGCTTTCTGGTGAGCGGGTGCGGAAGTCCTCAGCAGGCAGGAGGGAGGCACTACACTGTGGCACGGGGGAGGGGCTAGAGATGACAGTGACTCACTGTTTCAGAGAGCTGGTGGGAGGAGCCAGCCAGAGTGCTTCAGAAATGCCAGTGCTTGGGAGATGGTATGGTTGCCCAGCCCTAAATACGCTGGGATGCTCGTGTGTATCGGAGCAGCACAGCACTCTGTGTTTACCTGCAGTTCTCATGCCTTTACCGTTCTCATGCCTCACCCGTCTTAATGTCTGAATTCGCCCCACAGATACTTGCTGCTCAGTCAGTTTTTGTCCTAGTGACTGGCTCTCTCTTTGCTGCAAACAGGAAGAAAGTGAGTCCGTGTGACAGTAGTGTCAGCCCACGTGAACTGTGCCTCGCTGTTGTGAAGGGAGCGTCTGACACCAGAAACGTCACCTTTACTCCCTGTGCTGGCCCGAAGGGGAGGTTTGGTGATCATGGAACAGAGGGCAGTGTTGAGTGAGGTGTTAGGCATGCAGACACCTCCAGGGCTTATGCCTCTGCAGAAGGGACACGCCTGTATAAAGGACCTGGGCTTTGTCAGGAAGGGTGACAGACAAATGGCCGATGAGAAAGGACATCCCCACCACGGTGACTCAGTGTGGAGTCAGCATCCGCTGGGCAGACGGTCATCTGCTGTCCCTCTCCCTGGCCATCTGGGCAAGGCCGGTCGTTTATGCACACAAGTGGTTACACTGATAAACCTTCAAAGGCCTATCGGGCCGTTCACTCAGCGGTCACCGGTTGGCCTCTTCTGGCGCCAGACCCTGTGTCTAGGCCCTGAGGCCTCACGTACACATGTGCCCATGTCGTGCTTGCCTGGTTGGAGGAGCCGAGATAGGCCGGGCTGGGCCACGGTTGGGGTCACAGAACGTCCCTGCAGACACCCAAGAGGGCTCAGCAGGTTTACAAACCAACTCAGGGTGCATTTCAGGGTCTGGAAACCTCCAGCCCCTCCTGGATGTGCAGCTGCCCCGTTGTTGATGTTTTAGCCGCATGACTTTGGTGGAAATTGCATTTCTACTGCTTTCTGTGAGGTTACTGAACCAGATTGAAAAACAAACAAAAAAGCCGGTTTGATTCATTCCCTTTCCCAAACCTGCAAGGAGGGTCCAGCAGCTTTGGGAATGGCTTCTCACCTCAGGCTGGGGGCATACGAGTGTCCCGGAACCGGTCCCGTCCTCCCCGTGGCGCAGGGGCTGCAGGCGGATCAGAGCCTGGCTCTCGAGCAGTGGATCTGGGACTGTGTGGCTGGGGCTGTGTCCCAGCGCGTGCTGCTGTTCATCACTCGGGGAAAGAGCTTTCTTTCCTGGCACCCCTGCCAATGGGCAGGCAGGCTGCGTTCTCTGGAAGAAGTTTGTGAGTCTCCCACCCTCAGCCCTGTCGGTCCCCAGACCAGGGCTCAGCCCCGGGGCTCACCCTCAGCTTTCTTCCAGGTGCCCTGGCTCCCACTGTGCCGATTTCCATGAGGTCCTTCGTTGAAGGAGGCACGGTGATGCCTGGTTTCCCAGGGCCCCACAGTTCCTGGCAGCTAAGCCCGATTCCTCGGTAAATAACCCAGCAGCGCTGCCCTCGTCTTCTGGCCGCCTGTGGTCGGAGGTGCAGGACAGGGAGTGGGAGGTTTCAGGTGAGGGCCTGGCACAGCAGGCAGTGGGTGTCACATGTTTCTGAAGCCCGAGTATTGAAATCCATCAAAGGCCATGTAGCTTCGTCCCAGACGCTGAATGAGGGGAGGCCGCAGAGACTCCTGGGAAACCGTTCTTGTTGAAACAGAACAACTTCCTCTCTGTACCCCAGCGTCTCTGGGAACAGGTCAGTAGAATCCTCTTGTGTCCATAAACCTCAGCGCTCGCTGTTCTCATGCATTCATTCATTCATTCATTCACGGCACCCTGGGGGAGCTGCTCCAGCCATCGGCTGCCGGGCATCACACTTGCTAGACACAGCGGTGCCTGTGTGCGAGCTTTGTCTTTTTCATGTTTTCCGCTTTGAACACAAGTCGGTGGTGTACAGCTTCCAGGAAACCTTGCCAGTGGTAGTGGTCACCAGTGGCTCCGTGTCCCTCGATCTGTCCTGGCGGTGCCCACGTGCCCTTGAGGTTCCTTCACTGAGCCGAAGTCCTGACCCAGTGGGTGGTATACGCCATCCGCAACCTCACCGAGGACAACAGCCAGAACCAGGATCTGATCGCCAAGCTGGAGGACCAGGGCCTGGCAGATGCCTCCCTGCTGAAGAAGATGGGGTTCGAAGTTGAAAAGCGGGGGGAGAAACTGATCTTGAAGTCCACTCGTGCCTCCCTGCCGCGGTAAGTGTCTTCACACGAGCTGTCCTGTGGTTTGTCACAGAGCTGCCCCCCCGTCGCCCTCCAGTGTGATCCCCCAGAGACCCTGAAGAGGGATTCCAATGGCATTTTGTTCGGGCGTTATGTTGCCACTTTCTTCAGAGCGTTAAAATTTCAAGCTCTTGGGGGAGCGGCATAAAAAGCATAGCAGAATTGATCCGCAGTCTGGGTTGGGGCTAGTGGTGCACACCTGCAATCCCAGCTGCTGAGGAGGCGGGAGTAGGAGGGCGGAAAGTCTGAGGTCAACTCAGGCAACTTGGTGAGGCCTTGGTGACAGAATAAAAAACCTGGAGGGTGTGGCTTGGTTGGAAGAGTATTTGCCTACCATGTGCAAGGCCCTGGGTTCAATTTCCAGTACTGCCAAAGGGGAAAGAAAACATTATCCGTGGGCTAAAAGTACGTTCCTGATAGAAATTAGGTTTTCTTTCAAAGATGATAACTGACGTTCGCTGCCATTAAAGGAGCAGCAAATCGCTTGCATGACATTGGATGTGTCGTTTCCGGTTTCTGCCGGTCACATGTGAGCACTGTTCGACTTCCGCCTTTTGCCCTGTCTCATGATTCTTTTTTTTTTTTTTTTTGGTGCTGTTTTTTCTTAGTGACTGAACTCTCCATCCAAACGTCTGAACTCTCACCGTCTCTTTCGTGGGATTTCCCTCCTCGCAGTTTACGGGCGTCAGCGTCCACATCCGGGAACCTGTGAACCCTTAGGTAATAGAGCTGCGTGCGAGCGGCAGGTGACAGTGCCTGCATTCTGCTTTCTCTCTGTGCATCAGTGTAACTGTCTGGTGTGCCTTTGTCCCCTGGATAGCGTGTGTGTATGAGTCGTAGGCCGTACTTAACTGTGGCAGCACATAATAAACCTTCTCTTGGGGCGCAGCCCCATTTGTCAAAGCCTGGGCTGTCTGCTTGATTCTGTGCAGCGATTCAGATGGGCCTCAGCTTCGCCCCTCGCCTCGCCTCTCTTCCTTGGGTTTTCTGAATGCTGGCAGCCAGTTGAAGTAGTTTCTCACTGTGATTAATTCTAGCGGGCTCTTTTCACCCCTTCTGCCTTTCCAAAACATTGACAAGACTCATTTCCAGTTAATTAGTTCGAGAACCCGCCCTCTTCATGTTAGGTGCTGGTTGTCACTGAGCCCTGTCCTCTGGAATGTAGGGGGAGTGAGCGGGCAGGACATGTGGGCACTTAACTCTTCCTGCCCCAAGTCAGCTCAGATGAGGCTCCCCCCGTCCAGCAACGGGCACTGCCTGCATCTTCCTGACCTCCATGTCTCTGTCACAGAGGAGACAAATTTTTCCTCTCTTCTTGATGGCCGGCTTTCCTCCCCTCTGCCTGTTTCGCCTCCTGTCAGAAGTGGATCCCGATGAAGGAGCACTCACTCTTTGGAACAACCCAGATCGCCAGTAAAATTGCCGCTAGTGAGAGGTCACTCCAGAATCGCCTGGCATGACACTAATAGAGTCGGGATTTTGCATAACTCGTGTGTTAAAACTTCTAAAACGAGCACAGTGGAGACCCGACCAGAAGTTTTACAAGCTAAAATAAATGGTTCTAAAACAAAATGTTTCTGAGTTTCTTGGTAGCCATGCTTAACTTGCTTTGTAAAGTCAGCCTAAGCCTGTCTGGAGGGCTGTAACAGGTTCCCATGGGCCGTCTAGGGCACTCCGTGTACCTACGAGGAGATGGCAGCTTCTGGGATTGTGGCACTCTGTGAAATACCGTTTCCCCCTCGTGTTTGTGACAGTTTATCTGCAAAGAAGCCACCACAAAATGTGAAATACGCCAAGAAGTCAGGCGTTCTGGACCATGAAGAGTTAAACGCCTCCTCTCCCTGGAAGCCCAGCCAAAGGCAAAGCTGTGGGAGCCCTTTTTCCTCCTAACAAGTTTGCAGTAGACATTCTTTTCTGCTCTCTCAATGGATGTGTGCACACCAGCGGAATCACACAAACACATCGCTGTGAGCTGTACAATAACAAACACACATCGATAAAAGGCGGCCTTGTGAGAGCGCGGAGCGGGGTGTGGCCATGTGGCCTCTAAATAGGAAATGTGGGGCTGGCATGGTGAAAACACGCCGGTGACTGCATTGTGGCCGCTTTTGATTCCCTCGGGAGATGGATTCCCGAGCACAACAGCCCGCCTGCACTCCCGCAGTGGCCCGAGCTCCTGGGAACCTTGCGTGCGCGCCACTGGGGATTAAGTCACCGCCTCAATCGGGCATTTAGAAGGGAAGAAAGCAGACCAGCCCCGAGGCATTTGTAAAGAAGCAGAACGGTCACAGTGAGTTTCGTGACCGTATTGTTGTCGGGAGCAAACTGACAAAGCTTTGGGTCCGCTTGGCTTTAGAAGGCGGAGAAGAAAGGCTCTGCTTGAGGGCGAGCGGCTGCAGCACGGTTGCTTTGTGATGCTGTAGCTTCAGAGCAGGCTTCAGAAACACTGTTTTCATCATTGTAGCACTGCACTGCTAGTTAGGTCCGCGTTACTACATCTCACGGGGCAGGGGTTATTTAGAAACCTCCTGGTTTTTGGTACTTTCCAATCAGACCGTGGAGTTTTGGGAGCTACTGAAAGGTGTTTGTCTGCAAGATGGGGTGTGGAAAAGTGATCGAGGTGGGGCTACTAGTTAGCGAGTTTTCAATCAAAAATGAAGGTTTTACACCCATTCTCTTTTAAATCATCTACTGCTTTAACATCACTTGGTGTTGCAGTTTATTCAAAAGACTTCTTACTTTTTAATTCCTTTTCCTTGAGTGAAGTTTTTTGTTTCAAAATGCTGAGCTCTAAGGGAGGAATATAGAAAGAAAGAAAGAAAGAGAGAGAGAGACTACTTGCCATCATCAGCAGCTTCTGCATATAGTCCATTCTTACATGAGAAGCAGTCAAATTAAAACAGAGCCCTCAGCTGCAGAATGGCCGAGGAAAGACTTCAGACTGAGAGCTGGTGGAAAGCCAGCCCTGTGACTAGAAGCCCTCACGGCGCTGTCCAAGGTTCTGATCACTTCAGCGGCAGTCTCATGTACAGAAAAACAGTTCCATACGTGGTTTGCAGTATTCATTTTCCCCCTGTGACACGGGATCTGTTTTCCTCTTGCCTGCACAGTTTCATACATTTGTGTTTATTTTAAGGTCAGATACTGCACGATGAGAATTTAAGGCTCTCTGCAGTGGACAGTGCTTGAGCTGGGCTTTGCTGTGACACGGTAGTGTCAGCTCCTCCATAGGACTTCCTTATCCTGACCAGAGGCACTTCTGTCCGTGGAAAAGGCAGGAGCACTTTGACAAGTGTCTTGTGTGTGCTTAAAGTAAAACCTTAAATCACAAACATTAAGTTAATTTTTTTTGTTTAAAAACAATGTGCATTCATCATTCACTCACGAAGTTGTACCGTTTGTTTTCACAGCAGACACGCTGTCACTTGGGGAGGGTTAGAATGTGGGTCCATGTGCCCCCGGCAGCTCTGCATGTGCTTGCCAGCTCCCTGCGACCCCGACCTCATCCCTGAAGGTGGTGCCCGAAGGAACGAATCAAATTACCTTGCATAAAGCGCCTGGTTCTGATACTAATCCCATCGGGTGGATGAGAAATCCGCGCCCAAGGTCACACAGCAGGGAAGGCTTAATGACCGAACGGTGCGGTTAATTGGAAGGGAATGAGTGACGAAGACCTGTGGTTTCTTTTCCTGGGAGCCCGGGAAATGAACGCAGCGGAAAGGCCTGGAGCAGGTTGCCCTGGATGTGGAGCAAGGGTCGCCCTGGGAAAGAACATACGCTTGGCAATCAGGACAACTGAGTTTACTTCCAGCTCTCTTCTTGCCGGCTGTGTGGCTCTGAACAAATTGCTTGGCCACTCTGAGCCTAAGGTGCTGCTCAAGCAGGCCAGGGGTAGAGTTGTGAGCCAGACAGACACTTCTCTGGCTTCATCAACTGTCAGCGCTGCGGGAAGGACGAGGAGAAGGGAAGGCTGGCGGCAGGGACGGGCCGCATGCAGAAAGCCAGGGAAGGACTGAGAGGACCAGGCACAGCAGATGCCAAGGCCCACAGGCTGCACCAGATCCAGGACCAGCAGGCTGGCCAGTGGGCCCAGGGCCTGGGGCCATGAGAACAGGGGTGTAGGGCTGGGCAAAGGGAAGCAGGGTCAGAGTCGGGCACCACAGGAGAACACGGATTTTACTCCAGGTGCGTGGTGACGCCATGGAGCCGTTCAGCAGTGGAGTGACAAGACTTGAGCTGAGAGTTTTAAATGATCACTCTTGCTGCCCATGAGAAAGTGAACTGTAAGCAAGGAAGAGAAACAATTCAGGGGCCTCTGATGGTAGTGACTTAGGCCAACCCAGAGGCAGTGGCCAGGGAGAGACCAGAATTGATTCATGTTGGGGGGAAACTGGAGAATGTGCGTGAGGGTTGATTGTGGAAGGCCAGGGAAAGCGACGTGAGCAGGAATAACTCCCGAGATTGCCGGACAGCTGGGCAGATGAAGCTGCATCTGCGGGGAGGAAACCAGCGTGAAGACCCCTCAGGTGTGCGTTAATGATGGAAATGGAATCTGGATGGCATTCGACTTTGAACAAATTCAGTTTGAGATGCTTGTAAGATAGCCAAGTGGAAAGGACAGTAGACAGGACAGGAGTATCCACACGAGCTCAGGTGCGGCTTGCAGCAGGTTCCAGCTCTGCCTTCACAGGCGGTGACAGTGAAGTAACTCGGCACTCTCTGAGTTCAGCCTTTAATATGACAAAAGGTAAAAACCACACGCGCTCACACACGCACACACACGAATGGATACACCAAGGTTGCTGAATACGAGGTCAGTATACGAGGGCTTACTGCATTTTATACATATGGGTAACAAAAAGTAGAAAGTAACTTCTAAACTGTAAAATGTACAAAGATGAGAGGGGGGCCAGCTAAGGGCAGGAGGCGCGCAGAGGGTGGGGAGCAGCAGCTCTATCAGCAGAGCCCACCTCTGGGGTCTATTTCTGGGGGCCGCATGTGTGTGATCTGTTTGTCCTGCTCCTGCCTAGACGGTACTATTTTAACAAATCTCGCTGGTGACTGTTGAGTACTTACAAGGCAGTGGGGGAAAGCCAGTGGTGTGAGTTCCTGTCTCAGAGGCAGGGCAGGGGCCCAGTCCCAGGCTAGGAAACAAGCTTCTGCTCAAGCTGCCGGGTGGAGGCCTTCGTGTCCCCTGGCTGGGTCAGAGGGTGCCCATGCCCTGGCCCCATCCACATGCTCATCTCCACAGACCCACGCAGGACCATCGCCCACAGGCGGGCATCCTATGACCAAGCTGACACGAGTCAGACTCCACCCGGTCCTCTTTGTTTACTCGGCACCCGTCCTCCTCTCCACATCAGGAGCAGCAGGGTCACGGTCCTGCCTGACTTGACACAGGAACCTACAGATGTCCACAGACTCGAATCTGCTCGGCAGGTGGGAAGGTCCCATCTCGAGTGACACCTTCGCATCTGCTTGCCACCCTGGGGCTTTGGTGTCTGCGCACTTGAGGTTGCACGCTGAGCGGACCGGGGAGGGCAGCCACGGAGGCTGCTACACTGTGTGGAACTCGGATGTGTCACACGAGTGCTGTGTGTGTGCGTCAGTCACAATACCCACCCTTCACACTCGGCTCCTCCAGAGGGACTCAGTGTTTGAGTTGGTGGTGTGCAGCATTCTCCAGCAGGCAGAACAGATAGGGTCATCCAGGGACAGATGGGCCCTTGCGGGGACCTGGTCTATGACATCATGGAGACCGGCAGGTCCAGAGCTTTGCGGTGGGCAGGGCGGAGACCCGGAAGAGGCCGCAGTTCAGGTCTGAAGGCAGAAAAATGGGGTTCGGCTCATCCAGAAATGGATCACTTACCATCACAGTGACAATGCCCAAGTGTCCCCGTGGTAGCTCACAGTGGCCTCGTGACAGGACAGAGACTGACTTAGCCTCCGAGGCTTTAGAAACAGGGTGGGACCGTGCCCCCGCCCCTGTGCTGACACCTCGGAGTGGCCTGGGTTTGGAGACGCAGCCTGGGCACCCTGATCCCATCTGCCTCGTGTGCTTGTGAGAGGCGGCTGGAGGCTCAGGCCCGGCTTGGGGTGCAGCGTTGGCCTAGAACGTGCGAGGCCCTGGCTTTGATCCCCAGCACCATGAAGGAAGAAGGAAAGAATAGGGGAACTGCAGCCCAGCTGTGTGAAGACACTAGGGCGCCAGTACCCGGGAGGACAACCCAGTGGAGGTGGCCGGCCGTAGCCATCAGACTGAGAGGCCTCGGAGGAAACCGACCCTGCCGACACCTCCGTCTTGGGCTTCCGGCCTCCAGAACTGTGGGACCACGGGAGTCTGCGCTTCAGGCCGCCTGTGCTGTGGCAGCCCCGGCTGCTCGGCAGAGTGCGCAGCGCTCAGTACTGACTGCAGGTTGGGGCGAGAACCGCCCCCGCCCCCGCCCCTCCTTGGCTAGCTGAGGGTGAGGTACAGGGAGGCCAATGAGAGTAACACTGGGAGGGCGCTGGGGGCGGTAGCAGACACCTAGAATTGTAGCACTGTGGGAGGCTGAGGAAGGGCGAAGGGCTCAGAAAGTGATACTTGTTCTGCTGGGGCTCCTGCAGGTAGGGTGGGGAAGCTGGGCCCAAAGAGGAGGGTCCCCTGGGCACCAGCGGGCAGCGTCCGTGTTGTCCTCCCTTGGCGCTGCTCACGCTGGTCTCCTTTGAATGCTGAGTTCCGTCAGCCCCACCCCGAGTCCCATAGGAAGTCCTGCAGGACCTGGGTCACCTGACCTTTGCCTTCCACTGGGTGTGTGGCATTGCCGTGCGTCTGATGCCAGGACGCCTGGCCTTTGGGAGTCACTGTCCGTGGGCCACTGTGGTATCCGGAATGGCCTCGTCCAGCCGCACTTGGCCAATGCCTGTGCTCACACGGGCAGCCATGCATCCCTCTGTGAGTATCAGGAGTGTCAGGCACCAGGTCCCGGCCTGGTGCTGGCACTGGACGGACCACAGCCCCCTTCTGAGCTGTCGGAGAGGTGCAGGACAGCCGTCTTAAGTGGCAGATGTGACACGTGATCTCGTGAGCGTAAAACCGTGCCGTCATCCCGCACACATCATGCCTTTGGTGCCCCCTGGACCTCCCCAAGGCCGTCTAAAGCCTTGATCCCCCGCCCAGCACCCAAAGCCTACTTCGTCTTCTACTTCACAGAGCCCTCCCTGCACAGCAGCACCCCTCCTCCCAGGCCCTCCCTGTTCTGCACCCCTCCTGGTACCATGAAGGAGCCACATGCTTCAGTCACTGTCCTCGATGCTGTGACAAATACCCGACACCCTGTGGTGGGTTAGGTCTTCAGTCCCCGGTGGGAGGGTCTGGCGAGGGAGCTGCTCATGTCATGGCGACCAGGAAGCAGACAGGGAGGAGTGCAGAGGGAACTGGCCCTCGGTGACCGCTGCCTGCTAACAGTGGATTGGCTGTGAACCCATGCGTGGGCCAGTCCACCGGCGAGCGAACCACGCCCGGGGCAGGACTGCCTTCCGAGTACATGAGACTCGGGGAAAATTTCAGATGCACAGGCTAATGTCACTCCCTCCACCTGTGAGCGGGCACCACCCCCTCCACCACGGAGAGCGCCCTCCCCACGGGCAGTCCGCCCGCCCTCCTGCTGCCTTCCTGCAGGCTCCGCCTCACCAGCGTAAAAGCAAAACTTACCGTCTTGGCACCTGTTCATTGGGTGTTGAGCCCACTTGAAACCTGTTGCCTACATTTTGCCAAAAGAACATTGCAAAAGGTCTGTGCCATTTCCAGTTGGCACCTGGGTTTTTCCATCATGAGGTTTTACAATTGCAAATGGTAAAATTTTCAATATCAGAGAGACCTTAAAGTGGTACTATTATGTCACTCCTTTAAATGATTTCGGCAGAATTGAAGCAGAGTAAAACCTACCCACCCTGACCCATTTTGAAGGCGAAGATGCTTCATGTTGAGAAATAATGTTCTGATCTTTTCTTTTAGAATCTGCATTTTCACTTCACTCAGAATTCAGTCCTGGAACAGTGTTGTTATGCTTGAAACACCACAGAATAAGGATGATTTCATGTACAGAATTAGATTCTGGCCATAACAGAATTAAAATCTATAACAAAGATACCTGGAAAGATGTGAACATTTGGAAAATTTAAAACACACTTACCACCTAAAGGATCAAAGAAGAAATTGCAAAGCAAATTGGAAATATGTTGATCTGAGTAGGGTAAGTTCCATGTAGGAACATTTTTTAAAGGTAGGGCAGTGCTTAAGGAAATATGGAAGTTTAAAATGCTGCGTAGCCAGGCATGGTGGCACACACCTGTACTCTTCAGCACTCAGGAGGCTGAGGCAGGAGGATCCCCAGGAGTTCAAGGCCAGCCTGGTTACATAGTGAGTTCAAGGTCAGCCTGAACTACGTAGCAAGAACCTGTCTAAATTAATTGATTAATTAATGTGTAAGTCAGGTGTGGTGTCCCTCACCTGTAATCCCAGCCCATGGGACACTGAGGCAAGAGGATCAGGAGTTCAAGGTCTGTAAGCTACATAGCAAGTCTGAGGTCAGCCTGGACTACAAAGTAAGATCCTGTCTCAAAAACAAATTCATTTCATTAAAGTGCTGTGTTAGAAGAGAGATTTAAAACCAGCAACCTAAGGATCCACCATAAGAAGCTAACAAAAAAATCAGGTTGAGTGAGACAAGACAGAAAAATACACCACCAGTGGCAGCAGGAGTGGACCACACAGGAAATGAGCAGGCAGCAGACAGCGAGCAGAACCCCTGGCCGGGTCCTGGAGAAGCCAGTGGAGGCCAAGTCTCTAGCTAAACTGCTCCGCGGGAAGCCGGGAGCCACCCACAGCAGCGGCCAGGCGTGGGCCATCGCCGTGTCCCCTACTGTGCTCCAGACGACAGCAGGAACAGCGAGATGGCTCAGTGGCCCCAAACGGACAGCCGATGAAATGAGTCATTTCTGCGCAAGGTCTGAGTTCTCATAATGACCCCAAGACGACCCAGAAGCTGCAACTAGAAAGGAAGACACTGAGGGGTTCCTCCGACCCCTTGGCTCTGCCTTCATTCTCGCCCCCCTGAAGCACCTGGCGGGCAGCCCCACCTCCGGAGCTCCTGCCTCTCTAGCTGCCCACGCGGGTCTCCACCACCGGCCCCTCACTGCACACACGCGCACACGGGGCCTCTCTGGCGGCAGTACTCCCCGCCCCCACCAGGGGGCACCTGGGCACGCGTGGCAGTGTGAGGCGTCCCAGCTGAGGGATGCCCCTGACAGCCCGGGGCAGGGCTGGCCCCCGGGGGTGGCGCGCAGAGCGCCCGCCTGCACGTCCTCGGGGCTCCAGCGCAGCTCGGGGCCCTCTGCCCGTCTCCACCTGCTGCCTCAGTGACACAGCCTCCAGGGCGCTGCTGCGCGGGGCTCCCTGCAAGGCTTCCTGAACAAATGCCCGGCTAATTTATTGCCCCGCTTTGCTTCCTGCACCCCACCCTCCACCTTCTACTCGGCAAAGTCAAGTTCAGGTCTCGGACCGGAGACTTTTAACTTGGATGGGCTCCACCGAGCTGCTGCGGGCGGGAGGGAGCTCTAATATTTACTCTGTCACCATGGAAAGCCCTCCGCGCCGAGTTCCCAGGCCGCTGGCTCACACCTCGCCCGCCCGTGGATCCCGGCTCAGCCCGCGCCCCACCGCCGTTCACCTTTGCCTTTCATCATTCCACAGGTCTCCCTCTGCCCCAAAGTCCAGCGTCTGTGGCCCTCCTGGCCCGGGAGCCCCCATCTGTGGACCCTGGTGGGGGGGATCCTGGGAAACAGGGGCCTGTGCTTTTGATAGTGGGGAGGGGGCTGGAGCCCTGCTGTGGCCAGGACAGCCATGACCGATGGACTCGCCGCCACAGAGGGAGCGCTGCTTTTTAACTTCGCATCGCCAATTCCAGCAGTGGCACTGGAGGAATCTGAAAAAACCCAGGGTGAAGCACAGACTCCCTGGGCCGTCCTCCTGTCCTCCCGTCCTCCCGTCCTCGCCGCGGCTTAAACGTGCGGCTGCTCTAAAGACGCGTCAGTCAAGAGCGAGGATTAGCCTCGCCCATGCGAAGGGAAAATCGGGAAGAAGAAGAAAAAAAAACCTTGTCTGAACTTGAAAACGAAAATGCTGATGCGGTTTTTATTCCAGAAACATATCTTACTGATTAAGAGCGCCGAGCGCTACTGGCTCGTGGGTGGGCCGGCTGCCGTTGGCTCCCACCCTGCCGGCCCGGCTGCCGCCACGGGGTGTCAGAAGAGCGGACGCTGTAGCCCTGCGCAGATGGGCACAGCCAGGGACGGAGGGGTCACACCAGGTGGGCTCGGGCCCACACCACCACTCGCTGGTGACCCTGAGCAGGGCCCATGGCGTCTACTTGCTTCGACAGGTGATGCCTGCACGTGCCAGTGCCAAGTGGGTGCTCCATGTGCGGTCACCAATCTAGTGACCAAGATGGTGGCACGCCCAGGGGCAGTCAGCCTCAGCCTGCCGCAGGGCCTGCAGTCACCTGCAGCTGCCACTTCTTCCAGCACCTCTCTTGGGACCCTGTGTGGTGGCAGTGGCCTGAGCTGCAGGACAGGCCGTCGCCCTGGCGGCCTTAGTTTCCAAAGCTGTGAAATGGGGCTGACACATCTGTGAACATCGACCACACAGGGCTTGTGGCTTGGCACAGCCGCAGAGGCCGCTGCCAGGCAGGCAGCCCTCGCCAAGAGCCGGATTCCGCCCGGCCCGGCCCAGCTGGCATTTTCTCCAGTTTCATTGGGTTGGGTTGTAGAGCGATGCAGCGATTGATAATGCTGTAATTGGGGTGACTTGGGTATTTTCCTAGGCACTGCGCTGATGACTCATGCTTGGGAAGTCCACATTCCACTGCCGTCAAGCACAGGCGACGACGGTTAAATAACCTCATCAGGTATTCAGGTTTCACAACTCCGGTGTCTGAATGTGAGGTCCTTGAGTTACCCAGAGATTCCACACCTCGGGAGCGGGTTACGTGGAGCCTTTGTTCCCAGAGTCCTACGCGGATAGGGTTTTGTCGGAGGCATTTAGCTGGCACTTATTGGGGTTCCAGCTGCGATCCTTTCCCAGCAATTAATAACCTGTAAATAATAAATCCGCTCGGGCCGCACTGCCCTCACACCCTCTCTTCCCGCCTCAGCCCTTCTGGCTGCTTCCCCTGCCCTTGGTCCCCCCATCTCGGAGGGCCTCTGGCTCCCCCACCCCTCCTCTTCCGGTTCCCTGCCCTGCCCAGGCCAGACCCTCCTGACAGTTACCCGCAGCGGCCAGGCCAAGGCTCAAGGCTAGGGCAGGTGCAGGAGGACAAGACCCGGATGCAGACTGCCACAGCCTGCTAGGGTCCCTGCGGTCCTCTCTTCCCCCTGCATCAGGCACTGGCTTCGGGCTGAGAGACCAAGCTGTCCCTAGAGTCCCCGGGGAAGACAGCTCACCGTGTGGCTGTCGTGCTGGGGCCGAGGGGTGAAGGTGAAGGAAGGTCATGACGGTGCAGGGGAACCGGCTGAGCCTGCAGCCCTGGGCCCCCCAGCCTTTCCGTCCAAAAGAGACAGCAGCGCAGCAGACCCAGGCCTGAATTCCAGGGCCCGTGTGACCAGGAGCAGGCGTTTCAAGTCTCAGTGCCCTGTGACGGACCAGTAAGGTGACAGGCACCGAGCAGCTTCGAGCGGGCTCTCTGGTGCCCACATTAAACACGAGACAGAAAACCAGACGCCCCAAGCAGAGCCCAGGCGGAGCAGGGGGTGGCATCGACCGGACCCAGCAGAGCCTCGGCCGTGCCATCCCTCGATGCCCTCTGGGGGGTGGGTGGAGGCTGCCAGGGGTCTCCATGGCCACAGACCACAGCTCCTGGCGCCCGCCTCCCAGGGTGATGGCGAGGGACAGGACAAGGCTTCCGCTTTCCTCAGGGCTTCGCCTGCGTGGCGCAGCCCCTTGCCCGGTGGCGAGGCCAGGGGACCCTTGTCCCCGCTGGTCCTCCCAGGGCACAGCCAGGACTGCCCGCCACCAGTGTGGGTCCCTGGCAGCCCAGCCCTCGGCACCTACCCCTGTGCTGGCTTTGCACAGCCTGGACCCTGATTCACACCACCAGCCTGCTGTCCCCACTCCGTGCCTGTGTCCCCACTGCAGCCTCACCGCCCGGCCCCCTCTCTGCTCAGGGTCTCCCTCCCGTGCAAACAGCAGGCCTGGCACCTCGCCCTACCCAGGCCCTCGAGCTGGTCACCCACTGAGCCCTGTGGCCCACTTACGCCTGCACCAGCAGCTCCACGGCCACTGTCCCCCCAGCCCAGCCCCAGCCCCCGATTTCTCCCATCTTAGGAGCCCACTTCTGACTTGGCCCCCTTAGCCCTATGAAAGCAGTGCCTCCTCCGAGATGCTCCACCCACCCATGTCTCCCTACAGCTGCCTTGGGGGCTACTAACCCCAGGGTCCAGGCCGCAACGTCCCGCAGCTCACCCTGGGCACTGGGGACAGTGCTGCGTCTCATGGGCCCCACCTGGCCGGGCTCCCCTTCCCACCTTCTCTCCTGTGCCTCGCATCTGCTCCTGCACGGTGCAGACCCGCCCGGCTCACAGCACAGGCCCCTGCCCTGCACCTGACCCATGGCCACAGAACCGCCACCCTGCCCAGCCAAACGGAAGACAGCCACTCGCCCTGCCACCATCCCTTGAGACCATCACCATTGTCCTGCACTCCCCCAACCCAACCCCACGTGGCAGCTGCAAGCCCGGGCCCTGCCCTCCACGCCAGTCCAGACCCTCCCCTGTGTCCCCGTCCCTGAGAGGCTGCTTCCTGCCTCTGCTCTTAGGGCTTGTCCCTCTGGCATGGCCCCTGTGCCCTGACCATTGTCCTGTGTCAGCTTAAGTCAGGGCACATTGTTCTGCCGGAGCCCTTCAAGGACTTGTCTTGCTCACAGCCACCCAAGGTTGTGGGCACGGCCCCTCGGGCCCCTCTGCAGCTCCCTGCAGTTGGGCTCTGTTTGGCCTCTGCCCTGCCCTTGGGTAGCTGCCTGCCTGCTGCTGGCTTCCCCTCACCTTGGCCACTGTGTCACCTTCTCAGTGGGATTGCAGCTGCAAACCACTCCATCCCCACAGTGGCTCCACCTGGTCCCCTGGCATCCCGCCTGACCACCCTTGTGCTCATGGCCACCCAGCCATCCCAGCGTCCATTTCCGGTACAGCTGGACTCACAGAGGCCCTCTGCTCGGTGCTGCCACTGTGCCTGGCCCAGCCTTGGCGCCGGGAGCCCTTTGCCCCTTCTGCAGGAGCGCAGCCCAGCAGAAAGGGCCTGGGAGGGCCAGAGCGGGTGGTCCCGACCCCGCGCCCCGGCCGGGCAGAGGGTCAGCATCAAAGCCAGATTAGCTCCCCGGCTTAACCCCAGCCGCCACATTCCTGTGACCGCTGCGGAGCTGGAGGGATTTGGCAGTCACCGGCCCAGCCCTGGACTCAGACCTCAGGGTCTCCCTGGTGCTGCCGTGGCCTCCACACATGTGTCCCGCACACACTCATCGATCTCCCACACACGCACACGCACTCATGTGCACTGGTGCTGCACCAGTCACAGCTGGACGTGAGACCAGACCTCAGCGGGCCCTGTGCAGCCCGCTGTGTCCCAGCTCATCCGAGAGACAGAGAGCCCCATCCAGAGACAGCATGGTGCATGACGCCTGTCACTCCAGGCCCCAAGGGCCACGTGGCTGCACCGTGCCGAGCTTGGTCACGGTGAGGGCCCACAATGGCCTCAGTAACCTCCTCCCCAAAACAGGAAGGACGGGAGTGACCCCACTGGTCACCATGTGGCCCAAACAAGGTAACTGAAGGCAAGTGTCCACGCACACAAGTTGCCTCCCACGGCCCCACCATCCATGACTGATTCCGTGGGCTGCCCTGGCTCTTTCCCCTCCCTCCTGACCTGCCACACACACCCTTCTCATGGGGGGGCCTCGTAGGTTTCTCCATCAGGGGGACCGGGCATCCTAGGCTCTCAGCCTGGGCCTTGCTGAGCGGTGAGCACCACCAGCTGGCTGCCTGTCCAGGAGACGGCCTTGCCCTGACCAGCCTTTTTTACAGGGCTAGAGAAGGTCACTTCTCAAATGCTAGTGTCATGTGACCAAGAAGACCTACAATTGTAAATATGTGTCCATGTAAAAACGGAGCTTCAAAGTTCAGGAAGCAAAACTCACAAACCCGAAGGGAAACACAGACCACGACTATGGTTACAGAGCCCAGGGCCCCTCGAGAGTTAAAACGAGACATAAGATCAGTAGGGTTACGGAAGATTGGAGCCACACCGTCAGTGCCTGGGTCTGGTTCTGCTGTACGGAGTGCCCCCCTGAACAACAACATAAACACTCCTTCAGGCACACATGGGACACTTACCAAGATAGATCGTATTCTGGTCCCTAAAATAGAAAAGGGTTCCTGCCAGGCATGGTGAAGCACGTCTGTAATTCCGGCACTAGGGAGGCTGAGGCAGGACGGGTTCTTATTATACAAAGTGTGTTCTCTGACCTTATCAAAACAGAAAACAAATCTTGGGATAATCCTCAAAGTTTGGAAACTAAGTAACGTAGCACTGTATGTCACATGAAGCACAGGTGACACCCCACATACAATTAGACTTTAAGCTGCAGGGAACCAGCAATACAGCCTCCAGGGTGTGCGGGCCCCTGCAGGCAGGGCCTAGCTCAGCCTCAGGGGCGGCCAAGTGCTCCTGCTAGAAAGACAACGCCGAGTCAGTGGCTTTGGTTTCACCTCAGGAAACTAGAAAAGGAGCAGATGAAAGTCTAAGCAGAAGGCAGGAGATTATAATAAGGGCCAAAGCAGAGGTCTGGTGTGGTGCAGGCCTACAATCCCGCCACTCTGGGAAGCTGGGGCAGGAGAACTGCGAGCTCCAGCCCAACCGGGGCAAATAAGCAGCTTAACGAGGCTCAAAATAGAAGGTTTTGAAAAGGAAGAGGTGTGCTGTGCCGCTCAGGGGACCCTCTGGGTTCAGTCCTCAGACCAGGAGGGAAATGTCAAGGCTCGAGTAAATAGAAAAGCGAAGAATAATAAAGGAAAACAAAGAAAACCAACAGGTGACTTTCTGGGGAGATGCACAGAGCGCACGGCTCCAGCCGACTGATCGGGAGGGAGAGGGGAGGCTGAGTCCCCACAGATACCGGAAGGTAAGGCGGGAGCTCATCCGTGTGGCAACCTGGGTAAATGTGTCAGGGTTTGGGAAAGACATAAACCTCCAGGGCTTACTGAAGAAGAAGCAGGAAACCTGGAATACCTCTGTATGTGTGAAAGGAACTGAAATTGCACAGAGAAAACCCACTTCCCGGGCCTTCCTTAGTGACATCTAGGAAGCACTTAAGGGATTCTACCCAAGCGACACAGTTCCACAGAAGACAAGGGTGCTCGTCCCCAAACCAGACAGACACGATGGGAAACACTTCTCACGGGCACAGGTGGCAGCGAACCTAGTAACCCTCAGCAGGTCGGATCCAGTGAGGTGGGAAGAGAGAGCAATCACGGGTGAGCAGGGCTTGTCCCCCTTATGAGTCAGCTTCCACTGGAAAACGAACCAGAGCGACTTACCATGTTGGCACACTGAAGAAGAGGAAGAGGAGGAGGAGAAAGAAGGAGAAAAGAAATTCATCTCAATAGATGCGAACAAGAATCGTGACGAAATCCAACATGTTTCTTGTCAAAACTGCCATCAGAGAAAAAAAAAACTGTCACCAAAGCAGGCAGAGAAGGGGAACCTCCTCAAGCCAGAACAGCAGTTTAGGAAAACCCCAGCAAGGGTCCTCCAACCGGAATCCAGCCGGAAATGGAGAGAGAAAGCCCCTTACTTCCAGGTGACGGATCGTCTGCGTGCGAAATCTGAAGACGCTACAGAACTACTCGAACTAGTCACCGAGTTTAACGAGCTCTGCAGGAATTTTCCAGAAATCTATATACAGAAACCAATCTTACTGGGATATTTGATTACTGGCATGAAAAAGCAAAGATTAAAGAGCAAACGTCAATCTGGCCTCTCTGTGAAATCGTTCATAGGCCTAAATGTGGCGCCTAAGGCTGCTGGAGACCTTTGCGATCTTGGATAAAGAGATTTCCTAGCTACCCCAGCAAAACCGTGGTCTACAGAGGAATGAACTGGACTTCACCAATAAAATAAAATGGACTTCACCAAGATGAAGATTCCTGCT
Organism: Dolichotis patagonum; assembly: GCA_004027295.1. Taxonomy (NCBI): domain Eukaryota; kingdom Metazoa; phylum Chordata; class Mammalia; order Rodentia; family Caviidae; genus Dolichotis; species Dolichotis patagonum. Next base: position 32,039 of record PVJX010019936.1, read on the forward strand.
CTTCAAAAGGTATCGTTAAGAGACTGGAAAAACAAGCCACAGAGTGGAAGCAAATCATTTTAAAGCACGGATCTGTAAGGACTTGGACGCAGAATACATACGGAATCCCCAAAATCCAATAACAAAGAAACGACCCAATCTTTCTAAATGGACCAAGTATGTGAACATTTCACCCAAAACCAGAGAGTAAACAAGCACATGGAAGGATGCTGAAAGTCATCAGCCATTAGGGAAACGCAAATGGGACCGCTTATCGGGGTACCGGGGACCCAGCCGAGGGAGGAATGCAGGCACCGTGAGGGGAGGGGACGGGTTTCTCAGATCGCCAGACCCACCGCGAGGTCCGGGCGTCCCTCGGCGATGGTACCTGCGTGCTCACAGCGGCTTCGTTTGTGCCGAGATTCTGTCACAGCCTGCGTGTCTGTCGGCCTCGGTGTCAGGCTCCCATGTGCAAAAGGTAAGCTGGTGGCCCCGAGGTGGACACACGACAGGCACTCAGCAGTCCACAGTGAGGCGCCCAGGCACAGAGGGATCTGGAAATGACAACCCGGGTGTGAGGACCAGCACTGCCACAGAACCCCAGGAATGGAGACGAGCGTGTGTGGCGGGAAGCAGCTGGGTGGCCGCCGGGAGGCGAGGGGCAGGAGGGGAAGCGTAGGCTACCACGATTTAGTGGTGGTGGCCACGCACGCGTGCACACACTGAAACTTACCAGGTCAGACACTTGGAACACGTGCAGTCCACGGTCCCAGGATTACAGGGCAGTAGAGCACCAGGAATGTTCCGGAAGGGAGGCCCAGGGGCGGGGGCAGTGCCATGCTGGAGCCCTCGCCTAGCACGCAGGACAGTACGATGACAGAAGCGAGGTCCCTTCTGTGGCTGCAGCCTGGCCCTGGGCACCTGGGCAGCTCTGACGAAGGACAGCTGTCCCAAATCTGCACCCCACCCAGGGCCTCATAGCGGGTCCAGAGGTCCTGGCCTTGCTTTTCCTTTGCAAACTGACCTCAGCCAGGGACCTGTGTGCCGGCGTCCTCTCTGCCCTGGGCCACACGATCCTGGAGCAGCAGGGCCGGGGAGAGAGAGACGGGGACCCAGGGATGTGCCTCAGCCAGGGTGTGACGCTGGAGTGGCTGCCACAGAGAACCCACTGTCCCCGCCCCAACTGTGTGCAGAGCCCTGTGTGCCAGCTGCGAGGAGCCAGAGGGCACCCCAACTTCGCTGATGGGGACACACAGGGCGAGCTGCCACAAGTCCCAAGCAGATGGTTCACAGGGTGACAGATGCCGGAAAGAGCAACTGCGGCGTGGAGGAGAAGCCCCAGGAGACCGCAGGTGAGGTGTGGCCAGGCCAGGCCCTCCCAGGCTGGACATGCTGCAGACTGTGACCATGTGACCATGACCCACTTGTCAGGTGGGGGAACAAGTTGGCACCGGGACTCCCCATCCCAAGGTTACCATTACTCCAGGCCATTTTTAGCTACTTTATTTATTTAGGTTTTTTGAGACAAGGTCTTGCTATGTAGCTCAGGCAGCCCTTGAACTCACTATGTAGCCCAGACTGGCCTCAAATTCCTGGAGACCCTCCTGCCTCAGCCTCCTGAGGGCTGGGATTTCAGGTGTATGTTACCAGGCCTGACTTGGAGCTACTCTGTTTGTAACATTCCTCCTCCTGGTCCCCTGGCCAGCCTGACACTTCAGGAAGCTGGCTGCCGGCAGGAACTCACCTCGAGTTCTTGCAGAAGGTCACTGAAGTCCCTCGGGGACAGCCAGGAACTGGCTACAATCCGGTGGCCAGCTGGGGAACTCCTTTTCTAAAGGAGGTCTTAGGGGCAGGGCAGGGAGTTGGGCAAGTACTGTCCCCACTTCTTGTACCCCCAATGACCAGCTGGGTGGGACAAGGCTGGGAAGACACCCCAAGTCTGCCCCCCCACTCAGATTCTTCCTGGGACCAGAACAAGGGGTCTCAATGGGGTCTCACTGTTGGGGACAGTCCCCGGGCAAGTGGGCAGACAGTGTAAGTCCAGCAGCC
>PVJX010019937.1:0-34052 GCA_004027295.1 Dolichotis patagonum
ATATAGATGGTCTTGATTCACCAATAAAAAGAAACACAGGCAGAGTGGATCAGGAGACAGGGTCTACCAATATGCTTTATATAAGAAACACATTTAACACCAAAGGGGGTTTATAGACTGAAAGTCAAAGACAAGAAAACAATGCTGTATCTGACAGAGAACCAGAAAAAAGTGGGGGTAGCTTGCCCATCAGTTGCAGATTGGTTAGAAAGCCATGACACTTTCATACAATGGAAAACTACTCAGCTATAAAGAAAGAAAACCTTGAGGCTCTTGTAGGCAAATGGATACAACTTGAGATCATGCTCAGGGGTAAAAAGGTTCTGAATCACTTAGGTGAATAGCAGGTTGCTTCCCTAATATAAAAACTAAAGGAGTTAATGAGATCCAAAATGTACCATACATCCTGTGAAAGTGAAAGGGGAGAAATTGTCTAAAAAGGGAATGCAGTGGCCATTGTTAATCTATTATCATGATTTGAAAGCCATATTGTTTTCATTGTGCTGTCTGGTTTTATTCTGTTTCAGTTTGTCTACTTGTGTTAGATTTGATGGTATGGACAGCTATTCCAAAGATAGCAGGATATATTATGGTAACCATTTTTCATTTTCTATTAGCTTGATTTCAAGCCCTGTATTGCTTTCACTATTTTGTTTTGACTGATTTTATTTTATTCTGTTTTGTTTGATAGTATCAAATCTGATAGTATAGACAACTACTTTGAAGATACACTACAATACCCATTCTGGTTTGACTATTCTTTTGAAATCCTATAATGTCTCCAATGTTTTGTTTTTATTGGTTTTTTTCTGTAGTGCTTTGTTCAATTTTATTATGCGTGATATGGGTAATTCTTTTGAAGATAACAAGAAGCATTATGGTAGCCATTACTGATCTCCTTGTATTTTGTTTTTAAGTCATGTACCATGTTGATCCCTTTGTTGTGATTGACTCTTTTGTCTCATTTGGTTTTATTCTCTTCAAAATAAAATTTTAAAAAAGACAATAGATATTGCATTTAAGAAAAAAATTAAGAGCTGATTATAATGGCACATGTCTGGAATCCCAGAATTTGGAGGGCTGAAGCAGAAGGATCACCATGAGTTCAAGGCCAGCCTAGGCTACATAGTGAGTTCGAGGTCAGTGTGAACTACATAGTAAGATCAGGTCTCACAAAAACAAAATAAGAGTTATCTGTCTTGATTGGCCAATAGCCTAGGCAAGACCCATTGTAGTATAACACCTTTACTCTTATTTTGCCAACTAATTTTTAAATTAGCTCATTTTGTCATGAACTGGCCACCACCATGGAGATCAAAAGGAAACTACTCAGCAAGAGGACAAAGCACACAGTCCTGGGAGCCAGTCAGTGTGTGGGCTGGGAAACCAGAAGAGCACATCTCTACCCCCCACCCCAGAAGCAGCTGGCTGATTCGGAGGACTCAGGGTAACATAGCAACCGAGGTAAAAGGAATAGCTTGATCCTTAAGTTGTTTGATTGACTCTGTAGGCCTGGGGCTGGAGGTCTGGGCATCTATTTAGAGGATGGCAATGTACTTTGTGGCAACTGTTGGGGATTTCCTTCTGTCTTGTTTTTGAAATCCAATGTTTTGTTTCATTTTACTGTTTTGTTTTATTCCTGTTTCTGGTAATCTGAGAAACTATCTTGAAGACAACAATACGCAGCATAACAACCATTGTTAAATTACTATCATCTTGTTTTGAAAACCTATATAGCTATTGTGCTGTTGTTGCTGTTACTTTGCTTTTGTTGTTTTTTGAGGTTTGTTTGTATCTTAATTTTTCTGGTATTTTTTTCTTTTTAAAATAAAAAAGTATTCAATGCATACTGTGACTTAGGAAGAAACTGCTCAAGGGAAGGAACAAACTGTAGTGGGGGAAAGGACCAGTGGGTAAAGGGAAAAAATATACATATATACAGGATAATTAAGGTAGTTATACAGCTAGCTTCTGTTACGCCATGTTATAGCAATTTATGTGCACCCAAGTTTATGGCACTACAATTTGTAATAGCTGGGTCTTGAAGACAACCCAAATGCCCATCAACCATGGAATGGATAAAAAAAGATGTGGTATTTTTACACAATGGAAGATTACTCAGCTATAAAGAAGGATAATCTTGAGACTTTTATAGGTAGATGGAGGCAACTTGAGACCATGTATATATCATGTTGTCTCCTTAGTGTAAAAAAAAATGAAAGAGTAATAAGATCCAAAATGTACAATAAATATTGTGATAATGAAAAGGAAAGAATGTGCTCAAAAGGAAAGAACAATTGCAATAGGGGAAAGGAGAGAAGGGATAAGGGAAAAGATTACAAGTATATAGGTATACATATATATGTATGTATATACAATATAGATAGCTATACTACTAATCTCTGTTAGTGCATCCAAAAGAACAGTTTGTGCTTTCATTGTCTGTTTGATCATTTTTCATGCCTAATCTTGCTTTTTTTATTTTAAAGAGGATAAAACAGAATCAAAGCAGACCAGTATAAGAGATACAGGACTTCAAAACATTACAAAATCAACAATAGTTACCATAACACCTCTTGATGCCTTCAAAATAGCTGCAGATAACTTCAGACATAGTAAAAGTCAAACAGAATAGAATAGAATAGAATCAAAACAACACAAACAAAACAATGAATGCAATAAAGAACTTCAAAACAAGCCAATAGTAAATCCAAAATTGCTACCCTAATATTTCTTGCTGCTTTTGAAATAGCTGCTCCTGACATCAGATTTGACATAATCAAACAAAACAAAAGAGAATAAAACCCAACCCAACAAAACAATGGAAATGATACAGGACTTGCAAAACAAGACTGACCATAGGGAATCAACAATGGCTGCAACCCTCAGAAAGAGATTCCCCCCAACCCTAGATGCCACACTGTGTACCGCTATCCTCTGAACCTATGATCAGACCACTGGCCCTAGACCTGCAATGTTAGTAAAACACCAAAGCACCACAGGAATCCAATTGCACTTTACCTCGATAGCTATCATTACAGCCTGTGTTTCTCTGGATAAACATGTCACTTACAGCAGTGAGAGGAGGTGGGGGGATTGGTACTTCTTGTTTGCCAGCCAGCACACCAGAAGGGGCTGGAGCCTGTCTGTTCCAGTCTGGCAGCAACCCACACGAGGCACTGGTTCCCAGACTGGGCTTGCTTGCTGGTGTGCCTTTGTTCTCTCTACTCTTGGTCCACGCATGGCGCTGACTCATAGGGAGAGGCTGGGCTCTGTCTGTTCCAGTCCCTGCCTAAATCTTGTAACCTGAATAACTATTTCTAATATAACAATATGCAGTATATTAATTAGTGTTAATTTCCTACTTTTTTTGAAATTCTGTATCATGTCTATCCTTTATTGTTTTGCTTTTTAAAATAAAAAAATCATTTAAATAAATAAATTAGCTCATTTTTAATTCATGTGAACAAAAGATATTTAAGCTAATTACATGAGTATACACTTAACTATAAGCCAATTTAATAGAACTTTTGAAGGATAACATACAGATATATGTACCTGAAAATTAATATACAGAAATAAGGGCTGGGGCTGTGGATCACTGGTAGAGCTTTTACCTTCCATGTACAAGGCCCTAGGTTCAATCCCCAGCACCACAAAAAATATATATATAATAATAAACATATTAACTTAAATCGTATAATGTCTATATTACCGAACTTCAACATTCTTATTCGCAAGTTTTATTTAAATCTTGAGCCTCAAATTTTTCGTATTTGTTTAATGTCTTACATGAACTTGAGAACCCTTGAATGAATATCTGTGTAGCTCATTGGGGTTTTTTATTTGGTTAGTTGGTTTTGTTTTGTTTTTGCCTTCTTTTGCTTTCTTTTGTTTTGGTTCATAAAAGCCCTAATAGAGCCAGAAGTCAGCAAAGGCAAAAAAATGAAAAAGAAATTGATGAGCTGAAAAAAAAAAAAACCATTTAAATAGAGCAGCTGCAGGCACTTTAGCCAATTTTAAAAACACAGGTTACCAGGCAGATAAAAAGAATCAAAAAATAACATACGTGATGCAAAACAATTACAGTAAATCAGAGTGTACTTTTAGATGTATCAGCCATGTTAAATTATAATGATCTTTTTTTGCTTTAGGTTTAAAATTATAAACAATCAGAATTTTCCCTAGGGGGATATCAATTAGCAGTTTTTATTCTTATGTAATGTAACATTTTCTTTATTACCCTAGGCTACTCTGAGTACTTTTTTTTTCCTGTTAGTATTATGGCTTGTACCGAGATGCTCCCCCAAAGCCTCATGATGTCATGGGGGGGCTTTTGGTAGGTGGCTGGATCTAGGCTGTATGATGCTGTATGATGCTGGGATTAGTTTGATGCTAGGATTAAGGGTGCTCCCCGGGGTGTGGGTGGCACTAATCAAGGCTGACAACCTGGTTAGACTATAAAGGTACGGAAGGAGGGCTGCTGTCACCCAGGAAGGTCAGGGTGAATGCAATGGGGACAGCTGCCCTGGGCTTAAATACAGCCTGGGGAAGGGGGCAGACATCTTTAAGGACAGCCTAGAGGAAGGGAAATGTTTCTGCCTCTCTTCCTCAGCATAGCATGGAGCTGCTGGTTGGGTAGAAAAGTAACTAGCTGAATTCAGGCCTTTGCCAACCCAGTAACCTGAGAATGACCTACTTTCCTCCACTGTTAGCAGCAGTGTAAGGCAGGACACAAAGGGAGGATGCCTCCCTCACCCAGGCAGAGGAATAGTCACTGTAGCAATGAGAAGACTCACGCTACCAATTATCCCCATCCATCTACTAGCTCTCCCCATTAGTGACCTCACAAAAAGTTAGACTCGAGTTTCCTGGCAGATGAAAGCCTCACAGTGGGAGAAAAGAAAGGGCAAGAGGAGGAATCTGTTTTTAGGAAAGAGAGAGAAAAAGACAAGAAAACCAACGGGCTCCTTCTCCATTGGAGTACACGGACTCTACCAGGTCCCAAGGACAGCATCAGCTATCACCTAGATGGTCACTTGAGTCTTCACAGCTTGAGCTATGTCCCCAGCCCCCCAAAGGGGAAGCCATGACATTAGGTGGACCAAACTTCTGTATTTCAGTTTTTGAAAGGAAGAGAGATGATGGAGAATGAGAGAAAGAGGATTAAAATAATAACTTGAAGGATCTCCTTTTATCTAAAGTGCTCAGGACCCAAAGATGTGTGTCACCTGCAAAGAGAGCTTCCTCAGGTGCCATCCTGGGGCAAGTTCTCTCCACTGTGTCTCAAGAAACTTGGCTTGAGACATTGGATGGGTCTATATTTGTGCTACATGGTAAGCAACTTTTAGTTCCATCTGAGCCAGGAATGGGATATATTGAGCTGAAGGACTTGCTCATGTGGATATTATTCATCTTAGAGCATAACTCTTGGTACCTTTTCCCATTTCTGCTTAGCAGGAGCAAGTGTCTCACGTCATTGGTGATCTTAGGTTAAGTACTCATTTTCTAGACTTAAGAGCCTCTTGCTGCTGAAGAGGAAAAATATGAAGCTACAGAGGTTTGGAGAGAGACAAAGAGATAGAGGGAATAAGGAGGGTGATGTGAGAGAAATGCAAGAGAACGAGAGAAGAGAGAGCGAGAAGGAAGAGAGGGTAGAGAGAGAAGCTATGCATTAGAAGGCAACAGAGGCAACAGGTCAGAGAAGCTAAAGAAAAATGAAGTTTTCAGCTGAACTTAGCAAAATCAAGTCCTGATGCATCTTTACTGCCTGGAACTGGCTCACCAAAGGAAGTATCCCCAGACTGGGTCCAAGATTTCCAACGTAGACATGGAGAACCTAGACCCGCCTCACCCTGGTGAAGGTTGTAGTTCACTAACTCATCACAGATAAAGAACAGTCAGGATATTCAGTAAGAGATATGGAGAAGATTTACTTATAAGAAAAAAATACATACACTCAAAAATATAGAGGACATGCACTCGAGCAGGTTTAAAGCTTTATTTTTGAGTCCTGAGGACTGAACGCAGGGCCTTCACCCGACACATATCCCCGGCCCTTTTTTATTTTGAGAGTCTCAGTAACTCACTGAATTTCCCAGGCTACCAGAGTGCTGGGATTATAGGGGTGTGCTGCCACACTTGGCTCAAAACATAACAGCTCTCACAGGGGCTGAGAGTGTAGAAGAAAAACGAAAGCTTTCATAATTATCACCCATAATCCTTGCTCAGCCAGTGCACCAGGCACAGAGCTGTGCAGTGAATCATAAGTAATTTCCATTACTTGTTAAGGTCCTCTGTTGTTTCCAGAAAGCTGTAAATTTGAAATCCTGCTGGATATTGTTAGAAAGACATCCCGACTGGAGGAACATTTTCTGTTCTGAATGGGCAGATGAGAAAAAATAGTGCATTACTGGACACTGTCCCAATGTGCCTCACATTTCACTTCTGACTTGTTTTCTGAATATTGAAGCCCTATTTGCAATATGCACAAGTCAAAAAGTAAATCATCATGGTCACTGTGATCTTTGTTCTACAGATAATTTCATTCTCAAATTATGGGACGTTTATGGTACTAAATGAGTGCATCTGGAGTGAGGGTGACAGATTCCAAAAACAGCCATGGTTCAAGGCTTGGGGCCCTGAAAAACTGTCTCAAAGCAGCAAGAGTTAGTAAACCATCTCTGTAAGGTTCCACCACCAATTCACCTCTTCCAGTTGTTTCTTCGGTTTTTCCTTCATCCTCTCATTACGGAATGGCTGCCTCCTCTGAATTTTCCTATTCAATTTTTCAAGGAAAAAGGTAATTTCTAGTGAATTATTTTACCCTTAACAGAGGAATTTTTTGCACTAAGTCATTTCACAGGTCAGCAGCTCCTGGTCATTGGATTAGCTGTCCTTAGGAAACCTGACCCCACCACGGTGCCAAGAGATAAACTGAGGCTGCCGCTGAGCTAAGCAGAACTGCAAATGGTAGGACCCAGGCACAACGACTGACATGTCTAGTATCCTATGTTAACGTTTTGGGATTTTTATTCTGTGCAGATAATTTTAGATTTTATTTATCAATGGGTTATATCTATTATGAGAACAAAATAATATATAACATACAGCACAGATATACCATTATTATACACATTTTGTGACTGTATTTCTCTTAAGCAAAAGCACATGTTTATACTATCTCTACTTAGTGGTCACACCTTGAATAATCTATTTAATCATAAGAACTCTTCCCATCACTTCTCAAAACTATTGTTTTAGAGAAGGTCTTGTAGAAGAGAGATTTTTTCACTCCAGTTTGTTTTCTTCAGCAGACCCAGGCAGCTGAAGTGTTACAGACAGCTAATGAAAACCACGGATCTGAAAGCTGCAGATGGAGAAGCAGATGCAGCTGTCACCACATAGGCTGAGTGAGCGCAGAGACATGCTGCGTCTTCCTGCCAGAGCCTGCAATAAAAAACACTAGCTCCCTGAAATCATGGTGGACTTTAGACTCCAGATGAAAACTAATCATTAGTGTCATTTACCATGAGCCATATCAGCAGTGCGCATAACACTCAGTAAGTAAATATAATTGAAAAGGCCTCCTGTAAATACGTAAGAAAATGAGAAGAGCTACCACACAACAAAGATAAAGCAGAAGTCTATGGTCCAAAGTCTGCTCTGAGATCATCAAATTTATCTTTCTACCTCTGGGTAGAGCCATATCTGTCCACCCCATAATGATTATCTAGCCAATTAATATAAATACCTAATTAGGAGCATTTCATAATATGCCTTGCCACTCTGTCACGGTCCTAAAAAAAAATGGGAGATCTTTTTTAAAGTAATTAAAAGCAATTATTAATTGAGCCATTTCATAATTTATTACTTCGGATCTTATTTTCTCAATATCCCTGTTAAAATACAGAACCTAACTCTAGGTATTATCAAACTTCAGAATTCAATGAAAATATTCTTTTTAGTTACATGATATTGTACTACCATTAATATTTCATCAACTTGATAGCCTTTTTAATAGAAATAGTTCCTTGCTGAAAAAGATGTATTTGATAAATCAGTGGGCTTAATGTTCTCATTAAAAATAGAATTTCAGAATTAAACATTATGAGTCCATACATAATTGCATAATCTATGCTCAAAGGAAAAAGGCTGTCCGACTGTGCTCCCCACCTACCCTGTTAGTACTTAGTGAATAATTAAAGAGCAATCTCATCTAGTCCCACAGCTTCAGCCATCAATTCCATGCTGACAGTTTCCAAACCTGAGTGTCTCCATTCAAGGTGCAATGGCTACTGGACTTCTACAGAGGTTCCCCAAACACAGAGACGTTGTTCTTAGCTGACATCGCCATTTAAATTGTGGTCTGGTAGTAGCATCACTGCTGTCCACTGGAAGCTTGTACAATGCAAAATCCCAGACCTAGTAGGTCAGAGTGACTTTATCACTACCCCTTGATTCTAGCTCAAGATTGAGAAGCACTACTCTGAAGAGTCTCTCCTGTCAAATTTCGCTTCTGCACAAATGTTTTCAAACATACAGAATACTTAACATATCAGCATCTCACAAGGACTTCATGAAGATTAATGCTTAAACCTCTGCAGATTAAGTTATTTTTAAATTGCCTTGAAAAGCCATAAGCCACTAAAGTGAAATGTGATCCTTCTTTATTGAAGTAGACTTATCACTTCAAAGTGACATCTTTACTCCTCAGTAATCTTTATTCATAAGTAATCTCCAGATTTGTTCTTCTTAGAAGAAAGTTCTAATCCCTATGAAAATTGTTGATTTTATGGATTTCTCTATTTTGCCAAACCAAACAATGCAGTCCCCAGAAGAGTTACGCATCCACATAGGGTTGCTGTATGGATACTTCCCCCTCTGCAGGCAGCTGAGCAGGACCTTGACACAGACCAGAACCAGTAGCTTCTCCACTAGAGCAGGCCCATGACCCCCAAGAAAGAGATTCCTAACACCAGGCTCTATGACATAATTTTATCTGCAGAAACACCCTGGTTATTGCAGTTGGAAAAGACACAGTAGTGAACAAAGTGGGTCTACGATGTCCTGGTTGGAAGCATCTTTCTAACCCACAAACACCTGCACTGCAGGCTGCCCAGATTTGTTTTAATGACATTATCAGAGAGTACCAGATGGCTTTGCTCAATATAGGTTCCCCAGCCTCTCCCTCGTCTGCCTCCAAATACATAGAAGTGATAAGAAAAAATGCTAATTATCCTGAACATTACACCTTGAAGACATGGATTGAATTTGTATACCACACTCCATCAACATGTACAATTGTTATGTATACATATATGTGTACATACATACCTATGCATGCATACATACTTACATATGCATCTCAAACACCACACCTAAGGTTAATACTTAAACTCAGAGTACCACTTGTCTTAGGGAGAGCTGGAGTCTGTTGGCGATGACAAAGGGAAATGACATAGTTAGATCTGTATGTCAGTCTGCTGACAGTATGTCAGTCTGCTGCAGTGTGGAAAGCAAACTGGAGAGAGATGAGTAAAGCAGGCTGGTTAGGACATTTCACCTAACCAGGTGACACACCACGAAGGTAGAACAGCAGGAAGACAGAGAGCAGCAAGTAGATTAGGACTTCACTAGAGAAGTGGATCTTAGTTACTAAAGATGGTGAGGAGAGTAAGACTGACAATGATTCTCTGGTTTCTGGTCTAAACTGGACACTAAACATCCATTAGATGCAGTGAGTTAGGGAATATAAGTAAGAAATTTATGAAGCAGAGAACTAGACAGGGAAACGTCAGCTCAGCTTTGGAATCAACCAATAAAGAGTATATTTATCATACTGCATCAAAATATTAGTACAAACAGATAGAAGTCTAAGGTCATTTCTACAGACAAGACCAACAGAAGTGGTAGATTCAAGAATGATTTTTGAAACAGTTCTGGGTAATATACCAAAGCCTCCCACTGCTGGTCGTGATTTGTTATTAGTACATGTTTGTAGCAATAATGTTTACATTCCTTGTGTGGACTTAGGACATGTACATAATGCATCTTGATTCTTCATTCATCCACTTTCCCTTCTCTCCATCTCTTGATCCCCTTCCCATTTGAGAAAGCTATGTCTCCCTACTTTCCATTATCTTTAATTTTGCTCATTTATAATTTGGGTTTCTCAGATTAGAAAAACAGTGCCATATTTAAGCTTGTGAGTCTGATTTATTTCACTTACCATTATGGTCTCAAGGTGCATCCATGTTCCCACACATGACTCATGTCTATCTTCATAGCAGAGCTGCACTCCATTGCATGTAAACACCACATTTTTTTATCCATTCATCTGCTGATGGACATATAGGCTGCTTCCGGTGTTCAGCCATTATGAATTATGCTGCTATAAACATGGGTATGCAGATAAACTGGAATATGGTACCTTAACTCTTAATTTGGAAGACATTTTTGTGCACCCTAATTCTTTACTGGATGCTAATCTGAATGTTTAGATGTCTTCAAAATTTGTATGCTGAAATCTAATCTCCAATGTGGCATTAACAAGTGAGGTTTCGCTCATGCCTATAACCCCAATACCTGGGAGGATAAGGCAATAGAGACTACAAATTTAAGCACGACCTGGACAGCATATGTGAGACTGTCTCAAAAATGGAGGTTTTTGAAGGCTCAGGAGACAAGGGAACGGCTATCATCGAGACTGTGGCCTTATAATCCGACTGGCTCACCCCTGGCCCCTTCCTTCCTTCGGCCACATGAGGACACAGCCAGAAGCTGTCATCTGAGAAGCAGCACCCACCTTGATCTTGACGTCTTGGCCCCAAAACTCCAAGTAAACCTGTCATATATACAAATTATCCAGTCTAAAGCATTTTGTTACTGCAGCCCAAACAGACCAAGACAAAGGGTTAAACATTTTTTAACGGTCTACAAGTGATTTACTAATAATTAAAGCACTCACAAAAATGACTAGGAGTAATTTCTTTCAGATGGTGAGCTGAACATCTGCTCATCCTTAACCCCTTCAGTACAGCAGCACTTCAGTGCTGTCAGCTGTGCCTGATTTAGAAGCAAAGGCCAGGTTCGGGATAAACACCATCTCATTACTCAGCAGAAGAAAGGCATCTTAAGGGGCCAGGCAAATGAGACAGATGTGTCATCACTGGGTCCTCCCTCCGCTCAACACACACACTCCAAAGGCTTGCAGAAATCAAACAGGCCTCTGGGGCCCAGCACGGTGGTACAGGAGGCTGACGGAGCAGGATCACCATTGAGTTTGAGGCCAGCATAGGGGGCATAAGCCAGATCTAGGCTACCCGCACTATACAGCGAGACTCTGTCTCAAAAACAAAGAAGAAAAAGAAAATGGTCCAACATTGTAATGATTACAGATCTCTGTGAAAATATTAAGTGCTATTGAATTATATGCTTTAAATGAGTTAACTGTATGATACATAAATTATACCTCAACAAAGTTATTTTCAAAATGAGTAACTTTTTATCTACCAATAGCAGATTCTGAATGCTCCGTTATTGTGCGTGTGTGCATATATAATGGAATACCATTAAAAAATGAGATCTTGTCATTTGCAGCAACATGGATGGAGCTGAAGGATGTTATTTTAAGTAAAATAAACTAAGCAAGGGTGAAAACACCACATATTCCCGTCTTACGTGGGATCTTAAAAAGCTGATTTCAGGGAATTAGGGTAGAAGTACAGTCACCAGAAATGAGGGAAGAGTGCCAGGTTTGGTGGAGCATGACTGTAATCCCAGCACTCAGGAGGCAGAGGCAGGAGGATGACCGTGAGTTAGGTCAGCCTGGGCTACGTGGTGAATTCAAGGCCAGCCAGGGCTACATAGTAAGACCCTGTCTCAAAAAAAAAAAAAAAAAAGAAAGAAACTAGGAAGTGGGGATAGAGGGAGGTCAGATAACAGGCACTAAATCACAGCTGCATGGTGGGAATAGGTTCTAGTGTCCTATAGCATTGTAGGGTGGCTATAGTTACAATTATACATCTCATGAAGAACCAGCAGACAGGAGTCCAAAGACTGCCAACACAAAGAAATAATGCATGTTTAAAGGGATGAAAAAATCTCCATCTGTCCTTCCCAATTACCCCATTTTAGCGTGACGTATTATGCTCATATATCAAATTATCACATTGTATCCTATAAATATGTACAATTATGTGTCAATCAAATAAAGTTTAAATGCTCTAAATTTTATTCAGGTTTCTCAAGCTTTACTAGAGTTCAAAAAATAACCAGAAAAACAGAGAAAAGCAAATTTTATTGGTATTTTGGCCTAGCACAGTTCAATTCAAATAAAATGGAACAGAGTTAAGCTAACTGAATATCATATAAACAATTACAAGTGTCTGCTTTACCATCCTGTGATTGTGTTCATTGGAATACAATCATCAAAACCGGCTCTCTAAGCATGTATCACAGCACCACCTCTCACTTCAGCACGTGATATGTGAATTCCACTGTCAAATCATATCTGGCTTTAGCAATGTAAACATATTTGCTACAAGTAAACCTTAAAAGTTAATGATACCAATGAATAAACCAAAATAAAACTGAGTATCACCACATGACACAATTAAACAAACATTACATAATACTGTTTCACTAAGAACCACAACTTAATAAATTTCATAAAAAGGAAGGAGAGGGGAAAAAAGTAACTGTGTAAGCTCCCAATATAGTGTTAAAATACTGACAGATATAATGTAAAATTTACCTCAGAGAAAGGGGAGACAGCAAACTGATGTAGTGAAAACCAATTCTGGCTTAGCAGTGAAAATATTCATTTTACTGCAAAGGCTTTCTTTACGTACTCTGACAAAATACTTTACTGTCTATCAAATAATGTCCATCACATTTTTTAAGTGTTGTGGTTAGTCACATACATTGGGTACTTAGTAGAATTTTACATTTACTGTCAGTTGTGAGATTATCACCTCTCCCTTCCAATATTTTTTCATCTCCAAGCAATTTTTCCAAATAACCAAAACACATGATATTATCTTCATGAAAATTACCATTATAAAGTCAGATAATTCCTGAACAAATCATAAAAATAAATCCACCTTAACAGATCAAGTACAGAAAACAGGGAATACATAAGTGCTGAAAAATCATAGAAAAATATTTAACAAATAAGCAAAAATGTTCACATTTATCATTACTATTGATTTGTTCCTGTCTGGCTAAAATTAAATAGGTTTTTAAAAGATCAAGAGGATATTCAGTGCCACTTTTGATTTGTCTGCAATATACAAATAAGTTATATCTGCAGTTCAAAGCAGACAGTTTTTATTGTTAAACATAAATTATACACACTTCTAAAACCAGTTTTAATACTGTGGCAAGTAAAACTAATTTGTTCTCATTGCTCTCATTATATTTCAGCTTAATCTACAAATGTGAACATTTTTTTGCAAATGTCATCTCAAACCATACTGATACCAAAAAATAGTCTAGAGCGGTATCTCTGATGGTTCCGCAGATAAATAGAAAAGCGAGCTGGGCGTGGTGGTGCACACCTGTAATCCCAGCACTCAGGAGGCTGAGGCAGGAAAAGCATAAGCTCAAGGCCAGCCTGGGCTACCCAGCAACTTTAAGGCCAGCCTGAGCTACATCATGAAACCCTGTCTCAAAGAAAAAAGAAAAGCAAAAGAAATGGAAAAAAGAAAAAATGAAACTGAGATGTTATTTCATCTCTGTAAGTGTCCTGAACACGCTGAGCATATCAAGCTGCACTTGACACAGCAAGTTTCTTCAGGTGATCCATAAATACTTGCAAACTAACATCATCTGTGAGAATAGGTGCTCCAGACTCCTAGAGGGAAAAAAAGGCATTTGCGATGATTAACACACAGTGCGATACCCTGGAATGCATAAGCAATGTATGAGCGTATGTTTAAAACAGACGAGGAAATTACTTTTCAGCAGAAATAACACTGAGGTTCCTGCTAACCCCTTGGCCTGCCCTGAGTACAGGCTGTGTCTCTCTCCTCACAGGCTGCTCTCACTGCCCGAGTGTCTGCTGGGAGAAGCGGGTCTCAGGAGGTGCTGCTCATTCCCAGGGACCCGTGATGTGATCGGAGGCCTGGGCTCAAGACCGCCTGACTCCAGGCCCTTCTCTCCGCTGTGTTAACAGAAATGCCCCTGACAGGACATAAAGTCACAGTATCATGCACTATGCTTATCAAGTTTTCAAGCCTTTTAATTTATCTCTGTGGATTGCAAATAATTAACAAGAGTTAGAGGAAATTCCTAATATCTATTTTAATACACTATATTGACAAAATGACCTTGATATCCAATCCATACACAATGAATTTTTTTTTTAACAGAGTCTCGCTATGTAGTTCAGGCTGGCCTTGAACTCACTCTGTGGCCCGGGCTGCCCTCCAACATGCAGTGAACCTCCTGCCTCAGCCTCCTAAGTACTAAGCCATTCACTACCACACCCATTGAAATTTTCCTATAGGAAGAGAAAGTATTTCTAGATTTTATATCTGCATTTCAAAATTTTTCTTTTGATACTCCATTTATTAATAAACAGAAATAGGTCTAAAATGAAAAATAAGTGCTTTTCCGAAGCTATCAGCAAGTCAGTGGCAAGTGTAAGGACGAAAGTGTACAGCTCCTGTGGATCAGGTCTGGCACAGTCACGGCCATGCCAAAACCTCTGGGAGAATCCTATGAGACCCGTTCATAACAGCCGGAAACCCGGCCCTGAAGGGAGGCCGAGGCCGGGGTTAAGGACATGGAGCCGGCCTCAGACACCTGGGCTCCAGTTCCGGTGCTGCCCCTGACCACCCACGTGGCTCTAAGGAAGCCGCTGAACCTGCGTCTCAGCCCTTGGACCTGTAACACAAGGACCGCAGGCCCCACCTCAGAGCTGTCACGGTTAAGTCAGTCAAGCAGAACAAAGCAGGTAGAAGGGTACCTGACCGCACAGAGGCACACAGTAGCTCGTCATTAGTACTTTCTAACGCTGAAGTATTTCTTTTTATTTTACATTCAGTCATCACAAACAAGGACAGGTCTCAAAACTGACCTGAAGCAGTTTTACTGTTTTTCTTGCTGTGACTACCTGATTTTCTTTTTTTTTTTTTTTTCATTTTTTACATTTTCTACCTCAATTCACCCAAACCCAGATCTATTTATTCTGGTCAAGACAAAACAGATATGGCTTGTCTAATTTACATCCTAGAGATCATACTTTAAATTACAAATATTAATGCCTAAATCAACTTTACTGCAGTTAGTTGACCTCGACTTTTCAAATAAACATTTTTTTTTTCCTTAAAGTATGTCCAGGATTAGGCATTACATTGGTGCCCTCTTCAGGCCATTCACAGATAACACACTAGGTTGTGGATTTCTGACCAAAAAAGCTAAGACATTGGATGCCATTCATTTTTAGTAAATATATGCTTGGCTATTAAAGTCTATCATCAAGTGAATGATTAAAAGCTCAGAATGTGGAGTCAGATAGGCCTGGGTTAAAATCAGGGCCCTAACATAACTGAACTATGTGATCTTAGATAAATTACTTAACTTATACAAAGCTTAATTTTCTTTTCTGAAAAAATGAGGTAAATGATTATGAAAGTTTTTCATAATTAAAAATCTTAGCACTGTGAGTAAAACACAGTACACATTTAACTTAGTTATCACTATAAAAATATTAACATAACTTCTTTTATAAAAAGCATGAATTGAAAAAGGTCTTAGGACTCTTTGTTTCTGCCTCTAATGTCCTATTTCCAGGCAACAATTAGACTCCAAATTTTTAAAATAAATTTTGTTCCCTATGTTAGATATCTTTAGGGAGACACTATTTTTTCCAGAGAAAACAGGTAATATTTACTGAGTGTTACTATCCATATCAAGCACATATTATTAAACTCTGAAACAAAGTAGCAAAGGCAGAGAACATTAACCTGCAGTCTGCAGTCTAAACTATCAGGCCCAAAATGACACTTCTCCACATTTACCAGCTTGACAAATTCTTTCTTTCACAACTACCTTTCTATGTTAGCATTTAAATTCACAAACAAGAAGTCGTCATTTCCATGAAGTATTTATTCCATGAATTAAACCACATTTTTAATGCAGAATTCCAACCGCAGAGCTAAGAAGATGTTCAGTGTGTTCCAAGTACAGTGAGAAATCCAGCTGGGCTAACAGATCTAAGTGGTGACTAACAGCGGGAAAAACACATTTGGGTCACACCAAAAAGGACCCTCATAACAACAGACAGGGGTCACACAGAGCTCAGTCAGGTTTACTGGAGATTTCAAAACTAACTTGCGGGACTACAGCATGAGGAAGACTCATCTGGCCACTGCAGAACAGAGAACAGCTGCCGTCACAGACCGGCTAGCAAGGCCCCACAGTCCACATGAAAGTAAGGGGCCTGACTTTGGCTGGAGACCCGGCGGGCTGGGGGCAGAAGACACAGGGAAGACACCTGCGAGTACGCAGGGGCAGAAGGGAGGGACTGCACAAGACTGAAGTTTCGGGCCTTCGCCATCACGGAGGTTGAGAGGCAGAGGGTGTATGGGGCAGAGCACTTGCCTCCCCTGCAGAGGCCCTGGGTTCAGTCCCCTGCCCCGCAAACAAAATAGTAATGCGGAAAAAGAAAAAACAAAACAAGAATTTAGGAAGAACAAGACAGGGTGAAAAGAGGTGAGACAGATTTTTCTGCTGTGAAATGTCTGCAGGGAGTTCAAATGATACGCAGCGAGCGGTTATAGGAACCAGTCTGTTGGCTCTCAATTTTAACTGAATCACATGAGTGGTAATAATCAGGGAAGAGCAGCTGCCCTCTCCGAAGAAGGAATTCTGTACCTTTCCCACCGACCCAGCTCATGGTAGACCATCTCACTTCCTAAGGTGGAGCGCCGGGCGCCCTACCCAGCCAGCCTCCCTCACTCAGCCGGCCCCTGCCCAAAGGCCTGCGATACGCCACTCCTCACAGATACAATTTTCAAAGCCTCCATTAACCTCGCGTCTCCATTTGGGTGAAGTGCCCTTTCCTTTATTTCTTGATGTTGTTTTTCTAGTCTCTTTCCCTTTGTCTCTTTTTCCCTCTTTCTCCTCTTTCTCCTCTCCCTCCCTCCCTCTGTTCTTCTCTCTCTCTCTCTCTCTCAACTATAAATTCCCCTTAAACTGTGGGATCCAGAACTAAAACTGAAGCTCCGAAGCTCCGTTGTCAGAGATCGTCGGGTTTGCCTTCAGATGGACACGGAAGCATACGAGTGAATGCCATCACCCAGAGAAACAGCATATATAAAGAACAGGACAAAATCCCGAGGTAACCCTATACTCAAAGGGAAAGAACCTTAATCTCAGTTACTTCGTTTCTCTACTACCTATCCTAGACCTCACATTTAGCACTCATTTAAAATTATTCTATTCATTTTCTAAAGTGACCACTTTATCATAGCCTAAATTAGCACCAAAATTTTCATCTTTGATCTAATGCCTAAACTACAAAGCACGGTTAAAGTGTATTACACAAGCATGCTTTAAAAACTGTTAATAAATGGTAGCACACCCTGTAATCCCAGCTCTCAGTGAAGCAGGAAGATCCCTGCAAGTCTGAGGCCAGCTCAAGGGCACCCTGAGCTACTAACAGACCTGGTCCCAAGGTCAGGAGAGGGAGAGCTCACCACTGCAGTAAAACCCATTCTTTTAATCTCCTGCTGATTTCTTATATGCGTGATAGCTGTTTTTAATCTTTTCCATTTTGTTAGTCCTTAACCCCAGCCTTTCATGTGTTAGCAAATAACTTATAACTGAAAAAGTATGCAATTATATGAGTGTCTCTCTATCCCAAAATCTTTTCCTTTGCCAGAAGCAGTATTCTGCCTCCTTACCAATGCTTAAACTCCATGCAGTCTTACAAACACTTTGTCTTCTTCTGAAGAACCTACACACGTCTTCCATCTTGTTTTCCTCCTTCCTTCTTGTTTGTTTCCTTATACTTGCTCTACAAATAAAAGCAAATGTGCCCTTTCCCTAAAAACAATCATCCTTTTATCACACTATTATATCCTCAGATTAAATTTACAAAAGAATCATTTATACTTATAAAGTCTACTTCTAGGACCAGGAGTGGTAGCTCACGTCCATAATACCAGCACTCAGGAAGCTGAGGCAGGAAGTTCAAGACCAACTTGGGCTACAATGTGCGCTCAAAGCCAACCTTAACTGCATAGGGAGACCTTGTCTCAAAAACACACACAAAAATAATAAATAATGTCCACTTCTTTACTATCCTCTAATTCTTTACAATCTATACTCCTGCTCTAATGAAGGGACCAATCAGAATTCATATTTCTGTATCGCTGCCACATTCTGGATTAATATATTTTCATGTAATTCCCAGTCAAATTCTGCTGAACTTGCTTTTGAAATATTCCAAAATTCTTTTCACCATCTTACATTCATTCCTCCTTATTTCCATTACTTCAACAAACACAATTACAATCTACAGATGACTCCCAATTAACCTTAAAATTCAACTATGCCACTGAGTATGGTAGTGCACACCAGTTATCCAAGCCTTCTTGGAGGCTGGGGCAGAAGGATCACTAGTCCAACTCCCTCTGAACTACAAAGCAAGACCCTGTCTCAAAAAAAGAAGAAAAAAAAGACTCAACAACAGTACAGTCTTAAGACTACAATTTGACCCTCTGTCCAAAACCTTCAGCGATTCTCCACTACCAAATAAAGGCAGTCTTCCAGGCCTCACCCTGTCATTCAAGACCCTCTGCGATCTAGACATGTGACACACTTCAGCTTCACATCCTACTGTTCAGCTGTGCATAGACCCCGTTATCTTAGCCCACACTGTCTTCCACCCAGAATTCCTCTCATGCAATTCCTTCTTACTGAAGCAATCATCATTCTCCAAACTAAACATGCCTTTTCCCAGAGCTCTTTTATGACCACACACCCTTAACGTGACCTCTTCCACTTTGCTTTTTCCAACTCTACGTTATTTTATACTTAGGCACACACGTCTTCTCACACTTTGCACTTCACTTACATGTGCGCACATGCGTTTATCTCTAACTCTATAGACTAGAAGTTCTTCAAAGGCCAGGGTGATAATCACACACCCTAAAGCACCAACAGAGTCCAGCCACTGTGGACATCTGATGAATGCTGAGGTGTTGCACCAAGAACTGCATCTCTACCCTTTTAAGGCTGTCAGGAATGCCTGCAGGCTTCCTGATTGGCTGCCTCACTACAGTCCCTTCTGGTTCACAGCCTCACATTATGCTCAAATCATCACTTCCCTTACTTTTTGTCTTAAAGGTACGGTGTTAAACTTGAGATAGGAAAGAATTCTATTTGATAGGCTCACTTTTTTATTTTCTGTGGTGTCACCAAATACTATTTTCTGCTCTTATTTTTTCATTACTTTTCCAACAGAAATCGTCACTGTAAACATAGGAAAAAACACAAAAATAAACTATGAAAATACAAAGAAATAATTTCCAAGACTATTCACACTTACCTGCCCCCAGGCATACATATTATTATGAGTCTGCGAAGGGTTGACTTTGGAAAGCAGGAAACGGGCCTTAAAAGCAAAAAAAAACAACATCAGGCATTAGAAATGGATTCAGTAAATAAGCTGAATAAACACACACTTCCTGCAATCAATTTAATGTCTTGGTAAAATTAACCAAGACATTAAAATGTAACATTTAAGAAGATTAACTAAATTTTGAAATGTGTATCCCACTATGTGATAAATAATAAATGCACCTACAGCGAATGGTGGTACATGCCTATAATCCTAGTACTCAGGAGACTGAGGCAGAAGGATTTCTGTAAATTCAAAGCCAGCCTGGGCTATACAGTGAGTTGAAGGTCAGCCTGAACTACATAATGAGATCCTTTCTCAAAATAAATTAAAAATAAAAAACTGAAAGAAAAGAAAAGCACCCTCTTCCCTCCAAATCACATGTCCATAACCTGCATAATAACAAATAATGCACTTTTAATACAAAGCTCAGCATACAAAAACTGTGTGTGCAGCAGGCATTGTGATGTGCGGCAGTAACCCAGCCCTGTGGTTACCTGAGGCACGAGGATCGCAAGTTCAAACCAGCCTGGGAAGCTCAGGGACTTAGCGAGGCCCCACCTCAAAATTTTTAACAAAGCAGGGTGGTAGAGAAGAGGGGAGACACAGCTAAATATGAGGTCCTCACTACCACCCCACAAAAAAGTATGCACAGTAACCATGACAAAGTCTCTGTGAAGTTCCATAAAATGACACCAATTTTTTAAAATCTCAAAAATTTACATATTCTTTTAAACAATCTCAAACTTTCAAGCCACAGGTGATCCCATGAGATAACTTAGCCAATATTTCAGCTACCTAGCCACCATAACTTATCACCAAAATAATAAACGAGGAAAATAGCAATGCGCATGGTGAGAATCAATAGCTTAATCATACATTTTTAATTCATATTATAATAACATAAGCAGTCTTATCGTTTTAAGAGCAGTATCCTACAAAATATTTTTCTACATAGAGTTTATTTAGTATTCAAAAGCTTGGGCCCTGAGGCCAAAAAACTAGGTTTCAAATCGCAGCTCCTTCATTTGCTAAGTTTATGTGGCCACAAGTCACCTAAGTCTCAGTTTTGTCACCTACAAAATGGACATGGCATAATTCTTATAAGGATCAGAGGAAATAAAATGGGTAAAGAGCCTTGCAAATTCTCAGTACATGCTACAATTACAGTAAAACCCTAATAAAAATTGTCATTTTCAAGTAATTGCTACTGCATTAGACAGCAGGAATACAGCAGTAAATAAACTATGGGGCCTGCCTTTAAGAAGCAAGTGAAACAAACTTGTAATTAATTTACAGTAACTCTAAACGGAATTATAAGGGCAAAGCAAAATGTGTTGTGCAAATGCATGTTAAAGCACCTAACCCAACCTTCTGAAGGCCTCAAAAGGGACCGATGCATGTGTATGTACCTTATTCACTCCTCAGTTCAAAAAACCCACCAAGCCCTTTATAGTACCACAATGCTTTCCTTTAACATTTCAATTTATTTACTAGAAAACTGGAAATGACTGAGGGAAAACAAAAAGGTGAGTTACCTCAAACCTGACAGTCACAGACTTTACCAGTAAGAGCGAGCTGTGAGGGGAGCGCACAGAGCATTCCCCCAGCTGTTCCCTCTCCTTGCTCAGCAAGGCAGGATCCACCAGGACGCCTCCCGCCCGCTTCGGTCTGGCTCGGGCTGAGCTGGACCAGCAGACAGGAAAGGCAGCGAGGCAGCGTTACCCCAAAGCCACTGCACAAGCAAGTCCTGGATACCGTGTGCGCCTTCCCCCTCCGCTTCCCTTCCCTTTCGCCTTAGGAAGCAATCTAGTCAGACCAAAGTCGGGAAGGGAGAAGACGCCCCAGAGCAAAGCAACCCTGACAGCACAGCAGCGCGCAGGCACAGACCTGGCTGCCGCCGTGCTCCGTGTCGATGTAGCGCGGCATGGGGAACCGCGAGTGCAGGATTTCCTGCGCGTCGTCCACCGGCGCCTGCAGGAGGTGGCGGAAGTTCTCATACTCCGGCATGTCCTGGTACCCCGACTTCCGCCACTGGGCGATGGTCTAATTTCAAGACAGTTAAAGGAATTATTTTACATTGCTTGCTCATCTAAAAATTCTAAGGCATCTTTTTCCTAAGGAAATAATCTTTAAAAAAGTAAAATTATCTAAACATTTATCTCAATTTTTATAAATATTAATTTCAAAAGAGAAAATACTTTTAAATAAACACACAAATTTCCTTCACCTTTGAAGTAAAACAAAGCTAGGCATAGTGATGCATGCCAAGGAAGCTGAGGCAGGAGGATCCCTTGAGCCCAGAAGTTTAAGAGCAGCCTGGGTAAGACAGTGAAACCTTTTCTCAAAAAAAAAATGAATAAACAAATTTATTTTAAAATTAAAAATGTTTTTTAAAAATATAAGCCAGAAAAAGTTTAAATCCTATGCACATCAAATTAATGTTAACTATAAGGTATGTTTATGATATGTGAAAGGAATTTCTATCACAGATTTCTCAGACATTTCAAAACTAATGGCCTACTATGATGAATTCTCTCTTGTAGTTATATTCTATAAAGGCAAAAATTTTAATAGCAATAACACTATAAACATAATACACCTATAAAAGCAACTGGCTCAATTTTTACATTAAACTGAAAAGTTCTAAACATCATATAATTAAGTCAATCAAAATTCAAGCCTGGTTTGGTTTCTAAATTACCTGAATCAATCAGTCTACATTCTTTATAGTTTTCTATTTCTGTATTTAATTGAGAATAGTCAACTGTTCTTCTAGCTTCTCCCAGTAAGAACAAGATATTTGAAAGAAGTAAAAGTTGCCATAAAAACAAAAAAAAAAGCAAAAACAACCAAGCCTCAATATTACATGTATTGTTCTTAAATAGTAAGAGGCTTTAGAAACTGGTATCATTTAAAGATAATAAAAAATAAAAAACAATATTTTTAAAGTCCTAGGTATAATTACTTAAAAGTATATTTTTAGTAGCACCATTATTAAAGTGCAAACCTAAAATCATTTACAATTAAAGCAACTGGAAAAATAAATCTGTACAAGTTGCTAAACTACTAGACTATAAACCTGAGTACAGGTCTGCACAAATCTCTGTCCTCCACGGCATCCAGAATACTCTGCTTGCTTTATTACAGCGGGTGCACTGAACCGTTCACTGACTAAATGCAGGAATGAGTTGAATTCCACTAAGCACCTAGGCTAAAGCTTA
This sequence comes from Dolichotis patagonum, assembly GCA_004027295.1. Classification (NCBI taxonomy): domain Eukaryota; kingdom Metazoa; phylum Chordata; class Mammalia; order Rodentia; family Caviidae; genus Dolichotis; species Dolichotis patagonum. The sequence continues at coordinate 22,861 of PVJX010019937.1, forward strand.
ATGGCTACTCAAATATTCTGTGCTTTTCAATCATTTACCATTTCAATTGTTATAAATTTTAATTCACTTGTGCCTTAAATGAGTTTTCAAGATCAACATACAGAACACCTTTTCAAAATAATTTCTTGTAACGATTATATGAAATAATAAAAATAACTTGCCTATGACAAAAGCTGACTTCTTCCCTCTCAGTGTCTTCACATAAAAGCCAAGAGCACAACATGTCTATTCTATGTTCATGTCAAAGCATTTGCTCTCCTAACAATGTGCATCGTATAAAACCCATTCATCCAGCTGTGTCTGGACAAACGAACAAAACTGCAGTGGAAGCCTAAAAATCTACACTAGACAGAATCAAATTTTATACAAGTATTTATTATCCAAAATGTTTGAGACCAAAAGTATTAAAGATTTTAGATATCTTAGGATTTTGGAAAATGTGTGTGTGTAGATAGATAGAGAGACAGGACCCAAATGTAAATGCAAGTTATGTTCCATATAATCTTTACACACATGGCCTGAAGATAATTTTATAAATTTTTTTTAATAATTTTGAGCATGAAACAAGTTTTATGGTGTGGAATTTTCTACTTGTGGTATCATATTGGTACTTAAAAACTTTGGAGTTTAGAGTACCTTGGATTGGGAGTTTGGACTGAGGAGGTTCAACCTGTATCTTATAAAAATGGAAATAAAGGTTTATCAGAGACCAGACACTACCATATGATACAAGGGGAAACTTCCCTGAGTAAAAAACCGGCGATATGGCTCAGCGGCACAGCACCTGCCTGGAGAGTACAAGGTCCTGAGTTCAATTCCCAGTACCAAAAAAAAAGAATTTTAAAAAAGCCTTTCCATGCATTGGTTTAAATGCTACAGAATCTTACCTCCCCGTGATAAATCAAAATCTGGAAGAACGTGTCCATAAGAAGAATACGATCTGCAAGAATGCTGCTGCTATCAAGGAGAACCGGCTGCCGTGAAGAAAAGAAAGAGATGAGGAAAATAAAACACGTGACAACATAAAACATCACCTAAGCTTTAATTGTACATTTAAAATCTCCTGCTGTTATGAATTCTCACAATGTATTTTAATTTGGGGGGGAATCTCCATAAAATGAAAAAACAATTTAACAAACAGGAGGAATCGAGGGTGGCAATGGTGGCAGCACTGAGCGAAGTGGGAAAGGCTTGGAACAGAGCAAATTTAGGGCCCGCCCACGGGAAACAGTTTGCCATATGAATGGAAGGGGGTGGCCCAGACTGGAGGTATAAATTTGGGATTCACAGACACAAAAATGGCAATTAACTAGGAGGTTAGACTGTATCATTTAGAGAGACAGAGGAAGGAAGCCCCAAAGGTGGGGCCCATGGTGTGTCAATTATCAAAGACTGAGACCTCCATGAGAAGGACGAAAACCAGGGAGGAACAGCAGGCGTCAGAAAAGCCAGCAGCAAAAGGTTCTCTAGGAGAGCCCTCACGAGGCCAACGACGCTGAAAGGCTGCTGAAGCAAGGTGTCCAACACTGGTGGTCTTGGGATGAGCCATCTTAATGTAACATGAGAGACAAAAGCATAACTCATGTAGGCTGAAGAGAGAATATGAAGTGAAAAAGTGTAGACAACAAACAATATTGGAATTCAGTCGGGACAGGGAACAGAGAAATAAGGTAATAATTAGAGAAAATACGGGGAGAAGATGGAGGATTTATGGCTTTTTATTTTTAATACAAATACTATTAAAGTCTCTATGTTAGTAAGAACAATCTAGACAGAAAGTTATGATGCAGGAGAAAAAGAAAATTCCAAAAGCAAAACCTTAAGGAAATGAAGCAAGCACAGTGTGGTAGCACATACCTATAATCCCAATACTCTGAGGGGCTGAGGCAGGATGACTGCCAAGTTTGAGCCCAGCCTGGACAACTTCCCAACTTAGTGAGAAGACCCCATTTCAAAATAAAAAATTAAAAAAGTAGGTGTAGCTCAATATGAAGGTCCTGGGTTCAGTTTCCAATACAGAAAAAAAGGGAGGGACGAAGGAAGAAAATGAAGCTAATGTATTTATGAATTAAGAGACTGGGGATTTAGCTCAGTGGTGCAGCGCTTGCCTGTCAAGCCTGAGGTCCTGAGTTCGGTTCTCAGAACCAAAAAAAAAAAAAAAAAAAAATTAATGTATTAAAGGGATTGGTTGGACTGGGGACCTAGCTCAGTGGCACAGGCGCCTGCCTGACAAACACAAAGTCAAGTTCAAATCCTGGTACCAAACCAAACCAAAAAAAAGGAATGGTTTAAATTTGATAGGAGCAAAGATTTGGGATGGTGGGATTCCAATTTTCTTCTTAATACTAGTCTACATTTTTTTCCAGATGTCTACAATTTACATTATTCTGAAATAAGAACAAAGTTCTATATAAAACGTATTGTCCTGATTCAAACAGCTACAAAGCCAATATATTTTAAAAGTGTCCTAAAAAAGCAGAAAGTATTTGACAAATTACAAAAAAAAAAAAAAACTGCAGAAACAAAGTAAGACATTTTATCCACTATTTTATGAACCAAGATAGAGCCTGGCATGGTGACACATACCTATAACCCTAGCACTCAAGAAGCCAAGGCAGGAAGATCACCACATGTTCAAGCCAGCCTGGACTACACAGTGAGTTCAAGGCCAGCCTGAACCACAGAGTGATACCCTGTCTCAAAAATTCAACAGCAAAATTAAAAAATCATGAGGGTCCATTAATCAATGTTATAAATATTCTTTTTATACTATACTGGCCCTTTATACAATTTTACTTTCAAATAAAGTCATTATATACTTGTAAGTGTGAAAACAATGTAAGGTATACAATGGAAAATAGCTCATTTGGTAACAGGTTAAAGTATGACATGTGATAGCTTGCTAAAAACGTTCAGTGGATGTCTTCCTCATTCTTGTGTATATGTCTTCATAATCAACTATCTTATTACAGTCTCAAAGGACCAAAGGAAAATGAGATTGTGTTAAAACAAGAGTCTTTATTTATTCAGGCTGCTGTAAGTATCAAATACTAAACTCTGAAATAAGCCATATACAACAGAATCATAACCACTTCTGGACATTTAGGACATAAAAAATAATCACATATTTGATAGAGCAAATAGCTAGAGAATTTGATAGATCAAATAACTAGACAAAATAATCTAGAATTCTCTACCATAATTTTAGATTATTCTAGTGATTTCTTAATATAATGATACCTACTATTAAACAGTACTCATAAATATAAGTGAATACATGAATAGATTAAGTAACTAATCATTCAATAAATTCTTAAATTTTACAACTACATTACCAAAAGGAACTCAGTTACTTCTGCTTTCTTACTGCTATTCAAACAGTAATAAGACCTATCTTTTTTCCTGCTTCTCTTACCTCTGGTGGTCCACTAAAAGAATATGCATATAGAATAGGCTGAATCATGATTAGAGACTGGGTCAGATCTTGACGCATAAAATGGTGACGATAATATGAACTCTCATCCGGACTGTTGTTAAAAACTTGCAAGAAAGGAGACCTTCTTAAATGAAACATGAACTGCAAGATAAATCATGTATGACAGTTTTTATTGATTTTAATATTGTTACAGGCAACTGAGTTAAACAGAAATATTATAGGCAGTCAGACAGGGCTAAGTGCCAGAAAGAGCCAGCCCCAGAAGCCCAGATACCTTGCAACTGGGGGGGGGGGCGTACAACACACCTCCTACCACGGGCCAGGCCTCAAGACAAAAGATCAAACAAATGCACCCAGGACTGATATCCTAAATAGGTTCTAACACCCTGAAAAAGCCAGGAGTCACCATCCCAACCCTTACTGGAAGAGTCACTGCTCTTTAAGCATGCCACTTGCTATGTGACTTGCTTCCTCATGTCCCGGATTAATCAATTTTACCTGAGCAATTAATCTTACTGGTTGACCATAGTTCTGTCCCACCTCACTTTGTGAGTTCCCATGCATTTCCCCCTCTTGGACCTGTCTCATCTTGTGGTTTTGCTCTATAAATGTCTCTAAAGAGACAGAGTCTTTGGTAACCCACTCAGGACCCCTTCTGTCTCTCAGAAAGAAGCTTTCTTTCTCTCAATAAATACATTCTTCTCTTAACCTCCACTGTTACTAAAATTCATTCTTCGATTTTAAAGAACACAAACTCACACCGGACATATAGTAGCTAGGGAGTTTCGTTCCCCTACATTGATATTGCTATAGGAATTTACTATTAACAAAAGCATTTGATTACAACTACATACCATGAAACAAGTTAAAAGAATATTCAAAAGTTATAAGAAAATTTGAAAGTTCCCAGAAAGGAACCTTTTTCATAGTATTTATCAGCTGCTTAAAAATATAATAATTCTATGACAAGAAAAAACAGGTAAATTCGAAAAGAAAAAAAAAATAGGGACAAAAACTCAGTTGCTCAAATCTAAGAGACAGGAAGAAGAGACAAGAAAAAGTGTGAGGAATTCAGTGAAATATTCAGGCTAATGCCTTCATGCTTTTTGCTGTTAACTTCTATTACAGAGATGAGACCTCAAAATTCCCAAAACAAAAAAGAATTTGAATGAATCAATATTCTAAAAAGAAACCTGAAGTTTTTAGACAAAGTTTTTATGAGCAAAAACTTGAATTTCCACATCTCAGCATTAATCATCCCCCTAGGTTGAGCTAAAATGCCAAGTCCTATCTGGGTATGGTGGCACGAGCCTATAATCGCAGCAGCTGGTAGGTTAAGGCAGGAGGACTGCTGTGACTTCGAGGCTAACCTGAACTAAATAGCTAGATGCTGGTTCAAAAAAAAAAAAAAAAGATGGCTGGGGATGTAGCTCTGCAGCACAAGCACTGCCTGGCACACGCAAGGTCCCAAGTTCAATTCCCAGTACCAAAAAAAAAGCCAAGTTCTGTGACTCTAACAAACCATCCACCTGAAAACTTTTCTTTACATTCTGTATACCTTTCAAAGTATTTTTCACTTTCTCTTCCATGTGATTCAAGTGATCTCAGATCTCACCTCGAAACAGAAGCTCTGTAAAGTAGCACCCATGTCATCATCTTTACCCTCCTAAAGGCCCTGCGCATTGTACTCAATTGTCTCTTACTTACTATATTAAAAACCTAAGCTTTTAAAAATATCTAGCAGGGGGCCAAGGATTTAGCACAGCAGCATAAATGCCTGCCTTGCAAGCACAAGGTTGTGAGTTCAATCCCACTAACAAAAAAAAAAAATCTAGCAAGCCAGGCATGGTGGCACACACCTGTAATCCTAGCATTTGGGAAGCTGAGGCAGGGAGACGACTGCGAGTTCAAGGCCAGCCTGGGCTACAAAGGGAGTTCAAGACCTGTCTGAACTGCAGGAAAGTTCAGACAAAAAATTAAATTAAATTAAAATAAATAAAAATATCTAGCAAATTGCCATCTAAGGAGATAGAATCCATTACTTCCAGTGAAAAAGTCTGTATAGGGACTGGGGATTTAGCTCAGCGGCATAAGTGCCTGCCTTGCAAGCATGCAGTCGTGAGTTCAATCCCCAGTACTGAGAAAGAAAGAAAGAAAGAAAGAAAGAAAGAAAGAAAGAAAGAAAGAAAGAAAGAAAGAAAGAAGGAAGGAAGGAAGGAAGAAAGAAAGAAAGAAAGAAAGAAAGAAAGAAAGAAAGAAAGAAAGAAAGAAAGAAAGAGGGAAAAGCCTGTATAAGGTAAATAAAATTAGTTCCTTTCTATTGAGCTGGTATGGTCTCATAAAAGTATTGTCCAGGAATAAAAAATAATAATAATAAAAACTGTTGTCCAGGAATAATGTAGGACTAAAATTACCTCATGTGAAGTCTTTTTGGTACACTGCAATTAGAACCCCTTTTTACTAGATGGAAAGCTAATTAGCCTTACACCTAAGTGTACTCATGGTAAGGTTTCAGAGTAAGTATCTATTCACCACAAATAAATGACAAATTATAAAAAGGCCTGCATGAGAATACTTTTTTCTGTGTACTGACAGTGTAAACATCAAAGCCATCCCCGAATTTACATAACCAAAACAATAACTCAGTAAAATAGGTCCTATCAAATGAATAAAATATAAATAACAGGAAAGAGGAGACCCAATGCTATTGGCAACACAAGAAAAAAGCAGGGACCTTTTTTCACTTACCTGTGGATAAAGGGAGAAAGTTTCTGAAAATCTGAAGGAACTCGGATCATCTTTGTGATACTCTCCAAACTTCTGACACTAAATAAAACAAAATGTGTTATTAAGGTATTCCCTTTGGAACACTATATATAGAAAGTAAGTGCTCTAGTAGAAATAAAGATTTCCTAGATGGTAACCAAAAAAGCTTAACATGAGCTCCCTAAGACTTTAACCAAAAGATATTTTAACAAACGGATGGAAGATATGACATACCACAGCAGTTACAAAAGAAGGTAGCTGGTATAAAATTTGATATACCAGAAATACCAAAAAGAAAAAAAACAAAAAAGAAAGAAAAAAAAATTGAGCGATCCATGGACAATCTGGGAAAAAAATAAATAAATAAAGTAGAAGAAAATACAGTAAGAGGGCCACACACTGGCAACAGAGAAGAGACCCTCTCAATAAAATGACAAAAGGCACCAAGAGAATTAAGAAAATGTACAAGAGAATCTGCCTAGCACAATGACAGCCACTTACTGAAGCAATTATTGAATGTTAGCTACTCTTACCTGTTCTTGAACAAAAAAAGAGTACTCATGTCCACTGTCTATTTCCCAGCAACATATATCAGATATATATATCATATATCATGTATACTTGTATATATGATACATATATCATATATACATATACATATATCACATATACTTGAATGAGCAGAGCAGAGCGCAAAAATAACAAAAATAACAAAGGGGGCTGAGGATTTAGCTCAGCGGCATGAGTGCCTGCCTTGCAAGCACAGGGTCATGAGTTCGATCCCCAGTACCAAAATAAATAAATAAAATGAATGAAACTGACAAAAGGTTCCCTGCTACAAGTACTGCCTGACTTCCAGGTCCATCTGTATCATTTAAGTGTTTACCTGTGCGTTATAGAGAACAAAAGGGCAAGTCTTAGTTACTTTTCTCCTTGATGTGACAAAATACCAGATGCCCAAACTTGAGAGAAAAAGTTTTATTTGGTCACAGTTTGTGCGGTTTCAGTTCACAGTCAGCTGGCTCCAAGGCAAGGCGGCATGGCAGAAAGGCATTATAGATGAGAAATAGTTCATGGCAAGTAGAAGGTAGCAAAGCAAGCAAAAGACAAGACAAGCCTCTTCCTGATCCTTTATTGTATCCAGGCTACTGGGATTAGAGTGACTCAAACCAACCAGTGGATTGAGTTAGGAATCACTCACCCTTAATCCCAGCTCCCTTAATCCTAGCACTGCACCTTAAATCAACCACATACTCTCGATTCAGCCACCTCTCAAAAAGCCCCACTTGTGACTGTATGAGGCTTTGGGGAGACCGCTAGACACAACCATAACAAGGCATAGCTGGTTTGACCTCATTTTTGGCTTGTAGGAAAAGTCATTTCAGAATCACAGTTACATAAAGATAGAAAGCTAGAGTTGCAGAGATAACCTCAAAAATACACCACAGACCTGAGAATAAGAGGGTTGTTGTCTCCAATGTTCCCCTAGTACCTCACTGGTGAAATTTATGAATTAAAATAATCTTCACTGCCCAATGATAGCCACTGGCTAGCTACATGTGGCAATTAAAATTAAATAAAAATTGAAATTCAGTTTGTCTGCTGTGCTAGCTATATTTCAAGAGCTCAACAGCTACAGGTGGGTAGCAGTTCTGTAATGGACAATGCAAATAACAGAGTTCTATACAATTCTGGACAACAGTGATTTAGACAGGATATCATATGTGCTTGGAAGAGACCTACAATAGTAAATACATTGAAAATATTTTATAAAAAAGACAGTATGACAGATACAACTTAGAACTATCAGTTCCATTACTTTAACTATACACATGTTTAAAATATGCCCAAAATTCTGTCAAAATAATACATTAGGAAGGCAGACATGGTAGTGCTCACTACAATCCCAGCACTCAGGAGGCTGAGGCAAGAGGATTGCTGCAAGTTCAGGGCTAACTTGAACTACACAGTGACATTTATATTGGGTAACTGGGGATTTCATAAAGGCTACTTCCCACTATAGGAAGTATGTGATACTTTTTTTTCTTTCTTCTTTCTTTCTTTCTTTCTTTCTTGTTTTTTTTTTTAAGACAAAGTCTTATTATGTTTCCCAGGCTGACTTCAAAGTCATGATCTCAGCTGCCAAGTAGTTGATATCACAGGCATGTACTAGGAGGCCCAGCTAATACTTATGTGCAAAATTTTTATTTTTATTGGGAAAAATTTTTGATGTCATTAAATATTCTATTACTACTTCATTTTTAATGCTTGACTAGTATTCTGCTACACTAATATATGCCATAATTATCTCACTCAATCCCTCATTATTAGCAACTACATTTGTCCTGCTGAATCATTAGGATAAATTCTACAAGGCCCTGAGTTCAATCTCCCATACCACAAAAAGAAAGAAAAAAAAAGAAAAGGAAGGAAGGAAGGAAAGTCTTCAACAACTTCCTCCTACAAGTTTGGGCATAGAGATGTTTATAAAAACTGTGCAGATTCACACATCAAATTTTCAAACTAAGAAGCTGTCCATTTCCCTGAATCTTGGCCAGCTCTAGCACTTACCATGTTCTTCTTACCACTTTAAACCAGATAAAAACTGTCTTGTTCTATTCAAGCAAGAGTGGTAACCCTTTATTACATTCAGTAATCACTTGCATTCTTATCTCCTTGTTCATGACTTCTGCTCATTTTTTTGCTTTGTTTTTTAGCATGAGAGCCTGTACCCAGGGCCTTCACACTGAGCTACAGCCCCAGTCTTTTGTTTGGATCATAAACATCCTCCCAAGGCTTGGTCCCCAGGCCATGATGCAATGAAAAGTGTTGGAGACTAAGATATGGGCCTGCTGAATGGTCTGCCAATCCCTGATGTCATGCCTTCGAAGCGAACCGTGGGAACCCCATCTTTTCCCCCCTCTCTCCAATGCTTAGCCATGAGACCAGCAGCTCTGTTCCACCACACTCTCCATGCCACGGTGGATACAATTCCTCACCAAGAACCAAAAGCAACAGGCCCAGTGATCATGCAACAAAACCATGAGCTGAAGTACACCTTTTCTCCTTAAGAGCCAATACAGCTGTTTCTTTGGAAAACTAGATTTTCAGTCTTGGGCCCGGAAGGAGGAGGCACAGACCTGGTGACAGTTTACTCAGGAAGCAGGACAGGCGTCAACTAGCTCCAGCCTCGCTCTATCAAATGACCTCCACTGACCGCCTTTTCCTGCCAGCGCCTGGCGGTGGTAACAGCTAAGCTTCCCTGGTGTGACAGACGATCACAGGTAAGTTTTCTTCATGCCACAACTCATCTACCCTCTCACCCAAGTGCCTTGCAGCTCTTGTCTACACTGCAAAACGTAGGATGTGCAAACTGAAGTTTTGCAATTGTTTCATTTAGTTATTTACTAGGCTCTTGTTTTATATTTTATTAATGTTTGTGTTTTACAAACATGTCAAACAATGTTGCAATTTTTGAAGTTAAAGTGTGTGAACAGATAGCCTACACCTACTGTGATTCCTAAAAACTTACAATCTTCTGAGTCATTTCACTGCACTCATACAACAAGGGACACAGAGAAAGTCCACCATTACACGAAAAGGTACTTAGAGAGTTTTATGTGAGCTGGTAATACAGGTTGTACTATTCGATTTTGTGTCATATGTGACAATCCACAAATATAATAGCTCTAGCAAATTGGAAAAAGCACTTTACTATAAATCATAGACACAAGTAAACACAAGTAAAAGTACTGAGTACTTCAAACAGCTTTTAGAATCTCAGAATGAAGCATTTGTTAAGATAAAGTCACTTTCAATGAAAAGGTTCAGGAAGTAAGCCGCTTGAAGAGTGCAAGTTAAGTTGGACGTGACGGCGCACATCTATAATCACAGCACCCAAGAGGCTGAGGAAGGAGGGTGACCATGAGTCCAAGGCCAGTCTGGGCTACATAATGAGACCCTATCTCAAAAAAACCCGAAAGAGTACAACTTACTACCCAGAAAAGGAAACTTTACAAGATTGGTGAGAACCTATGAAGGCCAACATGTAAAATTATAGTAAGTAAAATGATAGGGCAAAATGCAATCTGGGAAATCAAACAGTCCCAGTTTAGAGGACTGGGAGGCGACATGCACAAGGCCCTCAATTCGATTCCCAACAAAAAACAAACAAACAAACAAACAAAGGTTCCACTTTAAACCAGTATAATATGTCAAAGCACTGAGGACATGTTATACAATGCTGAGGTCTATGTAAAGAGTTAAAAAATAGTAATAGCTTCCCTATTCAGGCTAAAGAAATAGCAGGGGTCACAAATGTCATATCAGATTTTTAAATGACAATGAAATATTAAGAAAACTCCTGCTACAAAGAGAAACTTTTTGTTGCCCTAAACAAGCAAGGGCCAAAATATATTTCCTATCTAGAAACTACAGGTCCACTGTGGAAGCAATATGCGGAAGATGTGCTGAGGGTATCGCATTGATGGCTGATCCTAAGAAAGGTTAAATCTCTCTTGCTAAAATGACACGCTAATATTATCGTAATACTGCTTCTTCACAGAGAGACACGGGTATAAAAAAATGCTCAGAGATGAAATGGGAAAAAAATAAGTTCTGAGCAATGCTACAAAAATGACTAATTTTACTAAACAAAGGCTAGTTCACTCTGAAGCACTTATGTAACAAAACTAAATGAAACAAAAAATCAACCATTCTATAGCTTAAAAAACAACCCTCTCTTACATTCTATGAATTTTCAAAGGGGTGTCATATGGCTGTGTCTAGATGGCCCTCCAAAGTCTCATGTAGTCATAGGTGGGGCTTTTCAGAGGTGGCCAAATCTAGAGTGTGTGATGCTCGGATTAAAGCTGAGTAATGACTGAGTCAGTCCACTGATGGTTTGGCACTGCCCTAATCCCACAAGCCTAGATACAATGTAAAAGGGTCAGAAAGATGCTAGTGAAGGTCTCTTGCTTGCTTTGCTACT